>CAMOHE010053586.1:0-16084 GCA_946598075.1 Artocarpus hirsutus
TGTGAATTTGAGTTGACTCATTCAGGTTATGCAACTCCTTCTTGAACCCTTTCTTCTTGTTCTTTCTAGGCTTCTTTTTAGTGCTCTTTTCAGCCTCTTGATTCACAAGATGAATGGAATGAGGTTTCTGATTCTTCAATCTCGTCTCCTCTCGAACAAGCATACTGGTTAATTCATTAATATTCCATTTATCTTTAATTGTGTTATAGCTCATCTGGAATGGACCATATTGTTCAGGAGGAAGCGAGTTGAGAATGAACTGTACTAGAAAGTACTCATCCACAGACATCCCTAAAGACTTTAATTTTGCTGCTATATTTGTCATTTTAAGGACATGCTCATGCATAGTACAAGAACCATCAAATTTCATGTTGGTTAATTTAGCCATTAATGTACCAGCAAGAGACTTATCAGCAGTTTGAGAGCGCTCTTTCACAAGTTTCATAAATTCCTTAGCACTTTCAGTCTTGGGAAGAGTACTTTTAATGTTGTTTGCTACTGTCATTCGCATAAACATTAAGCTTAATCTATTCGACCTTTCCCATGATTTATGAAAAGTTTTCTCCTCCTTACTACTAGCATCAGTAATAGTAGTAGGTTCCTTATCTTGAAGTGCTAAATCAAGATCCAAGACACCTAAGTGAAATTGGACTTGTTCGCACCAATCAGAGAAATTCAATCCATTAAATAAGGGAACAGATGAAGCATGCGAATGCAGAGAAATAGGAACAGATACTGCAAATTGCAAGAAATATTTATACATTAATGTTTTGAGATGATCACATAATTAGATTCAAACTAAGACAGTAATTGTATATCCTAGTTCTCTTTTGGGTGATACTAAGACATACAAACTATAAATGATGCTAATTAAAAATAAAAATTTAATTTGGTAATCAAAAATATGACCAATAAAAATGCTTGCTATCTTTGGATAAACAAACAAAAATAATAAGACATATTAATTACCAACTATCATTTTCATCAATTATAAAGAAAACTAATCAACATTTAGGCGATTCCTAAGTTCTTATAATAGATGAGATTCAATGACTCATGATCTATAAATATCATTTCAATTATAAGCATCAAAATTCATGGGTAATTGAACTTTTGTTTCTCAATTTGAAAATTACTAAACTTTAAAATTTGACCACTTTGGTAACTAACAAACTACAATAATGTAATTTCAACATCAGAAACAATGGTTTTACTTGTTTCAAGTAATAAATTATGATGATACATCAGCATCATATATGCAACCTTTGCTTCAAAGTTCCCACATACGTAATATTGCACATACATCTTTTATTAAAACAAAACAAAACAGTATATATTACATTAATTGCATAACATCAATGTATATGAGATATGAGAATGCAGACAAAATTGTTTATCTGCAAACAACTTTTGTTGATTGAAGAGAAAAAACTTTTTTTTTTTTTGTAGTGCACTGCCGTATGACAAGGACTCAGTGACAAGAGTCAATAATGTTCAATCATTATGAATATGAATTAGCAACCATAGTTAATAGATGTTGGCATGCGTGAATAGATTTCATTCTCAATCAGAAGTATTTATATACATACACATACACACACATATATATATATATATATGAAACCGTATATATGAAACCTTTTTGAAACCTCAAAACCGAACCAGATTTGTTCAGCAAATACGACATATATATACACATCTAACCAAATTGAAACCAGTGCGCACAGACATACATACATACATACATACATACATATATATATATATATATATATATATATCCTAAATTCAATTCAGCGCAGCAGGCATTCATTGGGTATACAAAGAAAACAAGGAAAAATAAAAAGTTTTCTTCACAAAGATATACAATATAATCGTACATTAATGGACAATCAATTACACTGCAAAACATTCATTATATTGCACAGACTCTCTTTTCTTTTTTTAATGCTTTTCGTCGGAATTTAATATATATAACAACACATACGCATTAATTGAATAAAACAGTTTCCTTTAGCATGATTCAACCTTTTGTATAAAACAAAAAACAATCAATTACACTGCAAAACATTCATTATATTGCACAGACTCTCTTTTCTTTTTTTAATGCTTTTCGTCGGAATTTAATATATATAACAACACATACGCATTAATTGAATAAAACAGTTTCCTTTAGCATGATTCAACCTTTTGTATAAAACAAAAAAAAAAAAACAAAAACTTATTGGTTGACCAAGAATAAAAACCAACGATTGAATATATGCCGTTATATATATTAACTGAATAATTAATTCTTCCAATCGCGGAATGAACCCGAATAAATTTATAATTCAATTCACAGAGACATTTTGGGTATAAACATAATTAAGAATATAACCTAAAGGAATATTATGAGTTCCAAAACCTAAAGCTCTGATATCACATGTAAACTTTAATATCTGTAATTTTTAAAAACCTTAAAAGTCAATAATTTTCATAGAAGAAGATTTAGAGCGTACCTTGATTTATAGCTTCAATTATTAGAGAACTCTAGAACAGAAACTGTCAGAGAAGAAGAACACAGTTTCTCTCTCTAAACCCAAAATTTTCTTTTAACGTATTTTTTCTGATGGAGAGAAGAATACAAAATTGATTGGGTAGAGAGAGGACTAGACTCCTATTTATAGACCCTCAATAGGTGTCTTTCCATCAAAGCATATATCTCTTCAAATATGGACATATCTTTTCAAATAAAGGCACATATTTTAATAAGAGTTGCAACCCCTCATAGCCAATAGAATTTTAGCATTTAAATAATTATTAAACTAAATAAATAAATTTGATAAATTTTATAGGCATTCAATTAATTATGTGGGCCATAATTCTAACAGTTTGTGGTGTCCGATTTTATACCATACACGAAATGGATAGATTTTGGAGGCTATGTGAGGTCTATGAAGAGTAACGCTAAGGAGTCGGATAAGATCTTGAGCGATTGGCTACAAGAGCATCTCCAGAGAAGAAAAGATGGTCAAGAACAAGACCGTGACTTCATCGACGCAATGATATCATTATTTGGTGATCAGAATATCTATGCTTCGAATATGTATGGACACAAGAGTGAAAACGTGATCAAAGCAACAGCACTGGTAATCAATTTGAATTTTTCATTTTAATTACTTCCTTAATTATGTTAGTTAAGATTACGAATTTAAGAACGGCCAAAAATACTATAATAATTTAAATTTTACGAGAGAAAACATTATGTCTATAACAAAACCGGTTGGTTTACTAGGTTTGAACCGGTGTTTCCTAACGTGCTCTGAATTAATTGTTATATGTTCATGCTTGTGTAGAATCTTATAGCAGCCGGTGTAGACACCAGGCTTGTGACCTTAACTTGGGCACTCTCGCTGCTGCTAAACCATATTCACGTGCTAAAAATGGCACAACAAGAGCTAGACCTTCGCGTTGGAAGAGAAAGGTGGGTTGAAGAATCAGACATGAAGAAGTTGGTGTACCTCCAAGCCATTATCAAGGAAACGCTACGACTTTACCCACCGGGTCCACTGTCGGTCCCACGAGAGGCCATGGAAGATTGCCGTTTAGCTGGTTATCACGTCCCAAAAGGGACCATCTTGGTAGTCAATCTATGGAAGCTACATCGTGATCCAAGGATTTGGGTAGAACCGGAGGAGTTCAAACCGGAGAGATTTCTGAATGCTCATGTTGATGTAGATGTGTGGGGCCAGCAGTTCGAGTACATACCTTTCAGCTCCGGTAGAAGAGCGTGCCCCGGAATTTCTTCTGCCATGAGAATGTTATCCTTAACTCTTGGTCGTATTTTGCAGGGATTTAACATGACTACACCAAGGAATGAACCGGTTGACATGAGTGAAGGCTTGGGGTTGACCATGCCTAAAAAAACCCCATTAGAGGTCATACTTACCCCACGGCTTCAAGATAAGCTTTATAACATATAAATTCGTTATTGTAGGGGAAGAATGAGATTTAATTTAAAGTGATTGTTGCTGCATATGAAAAAAAAAAAAAAAAAAAAAAGAACTCTTTATTGCATATCATGCCGTAGGATATTACTTTGTATCATTAAAAAAATAATAATAAAAAAAAAATAAAAAAAAAAAAACTATAATGATATGTGTAAGTGGCTATAGCCAGCAAGCTTCAGTTATCTGGATGATCAATTTGGGGCCACCGGTTGTGTACCATGGTGCATCAGTGATCTGGATGATCCATATAGGTTCGTTAGCCTTGTCAATTGTCGAATTGCCTATATTTATATTTATATGGGTTAAATGCAAAATGCAATATTTTTTACTGGGTTTTTAATATTTTCAATGTAATATAACTGTCTCTATATAACAATTTCAGTTATTATTTAATATTCAAACGTGGTTATCTTCATTAATTTTAGCGTCAAGACTAAAATTGTCAAAAAAAAAAAATGAGGACTTTATCAAGGAAAAAAATTCAGAGACCAATGTGGAACAATTATGCAACAACCACGAAAAAAAAAGAATGACAAACTCCATATAACAAATCTTTCAATTCGCCTTCTAAAAAGAAACTTTCAATTCTACCAAGCACTATTTATTTTGAGTAAAATAGGAACTTAAAATGGAGCACCTTCCCTCACTGTTTTACATGCAAAACAGTTGAGCCTAATATAGGAGACGGGTTTAAATGTTTTTTTTTTTTAACTTGTAGGATGTGAAGAGTTTAAATTTTTTATCTTATATATAATATTAGATGCGGAATTATCGTGAAGGTACACGTGCGATTAAAGGTTTAAAGTTTGATTTTATGTGAACTTCATTCGCCATAACTTTTTTAATGCAAATTGAAGGAACGGAAAAGGAATGGAAAATGGATAAAAATTGATATATCAATATCGCGAATAATAACATTGTGATGGTCAATGGTTAATAAGTTGTTCGTGATAACATAAGAAACTTAACAAAATGTGATTGCATTTGATAATAATTTTGCCTTTGAGTTCACCATAAATGTAGAAGTCAATTTCCCTGGCAGAAAATATTATTAATACTAATGGTCCTTCAACTTTAGGGTATCTCTTATTTTATCCTTGAATATTAAAAATCATCACTTTATTCCTATAAACTTTTAAAATTCTCATTTTGCCCTTTGAATTTAAAAATGACTATTTGATTCCTAAACTTCAAAGCTACTCTTATTTTGTCTCTTAAATTTTCAATTTTTTGTTCAAATAGACAGAATTAAGTTCTCGTGATTCACACATGAGTCACCTGTTAGGGCAAAAATAATATTTTTATCACTGTTAAATTTTGTTTCATGTTTATACTCTCGTTTAATTTTTTTTTATCTGCTCTTATTTAAGAAGGGCCTATATGCATATTTTTTCTCAATATTGTTCGTCAATATCTTATCATCTTTAATATGTAACTCATCTTTTTTAGTATTTGAATTCAAATATCGGCTAACAATATGACTTATTAAATGAGTTACACATTAAAAATGAGAAAATATGTGTATGGAAACCCTTCCTAAATAAGAGTTTAGATAAAAAAATAAAGGCGTCAAGTGAGAGTGTAAATATAAAACAAAACTTAGGAGCAATAAAATCTCATTTTTGCTCTTACAAATGACTCATGTGTGAATAATATGGGCTTAATTCTGTCTATTTGAACAAAATATTAGAAATTTAGGAGACAAAGTAAGAAGAGCTTTAAAAATATAGAGGCAAAATGGTCATTTTTAAATTTAGAAGTAAATTGATGAGTTGTGAAAATTCATGAATAAAGTAGTTATTTTTAAAGTTTAAAGGATAAAGTGGGAGGCACTCTAAAATTTATGAGCCATTAGTATTAATAATCTAAAAACAAAATTAGCGTAATAAAAAGGAAAAAAAAAAAAAGAAGAAAGTGTAATATAGTTGGATACATTTCTAAAGAAGAAAGTAATGTGCTATTCAAATTCCCTCACCTTAAAAACAAAAAAACAAAAAACCAAAAACACAATATCAGCATAATAAAAAATTAAGAAAAAGAAAAGAAAAGAAAGTGTGATATACTATGGGACATTTCTAAAGAAGAAAGTAATGAGCGCACGTGTTCTTTAAAAAAAAAAATGAAGAAGAAGAAGAAGAAGAAGAAGAAGAAGAAGCACACACCGTCAAATTTTGAAAATAAAAAAAAAGACAGCATTATTTGAAGGGAAAGGACTAGTATGGAAGTATTTGATTCCTTCCGGTAAATACCTACAAAGTCTTAATGGGACAAATTGTCCAATAACCCCCGTTTGTTGAATTAAAGTTTGTAAATAATCCTATGTCATAAAATAATATCATTAAAATAAATACTATATAATAAAATAATTACTATGTAATTAAAGATATTTTTAAAATACTATATAAATATTACGTTGAAGTTTAATTTCATGACTATAATTTGCTTATCTATTGTAATTTTTTTCTAAAATTTTGGTCTATTTTCTGTAATTTTCTTTCAAACTTCAAGAAGATTAAATTGGGCTCAATTGATTTAACGTCCAGTTTCCTATTAGTTGGGCTAGCCCAATAGATACTAATGCTGCAGCAATCAACACATAAAAACAGGCAATCCGAAATCTGCACACGCCAGAGTTGAACTTTTGGCTACCCGTCGTCTTCTTCTACAGACTTCCCTGGGAAAGAAAGCTGAATCTGAATGCTTGTAATTCACAGTTAGGGACATTCAACGAGTTTTACGTCTCAGTCGAAAAACATGGCTGCCAATTTCTGGACTTCTTCTCATTAGTATGTTTACAAATTCCCAATCTTTCGCCCACTTTATTTTCCTTGATCCGATTTTGCCTAGTTTTCTAAAATAGTCAAATTTATTTTTTTCTGGTTAAAATTTTTAATGCAGCAAACAGCTTTTGGACCAGGAAGAAGTGGATGTAGTGCATCCACTTGACAAGGAGAAGGGCATCACTCTTGAAGACTTTAAGCTCCTTAAAATGCATATGGCCAATTGTATAGAATTTTTTTCTTTTCTTTTTTTTGGCCCTATGGTATTTAATTTTTAATTTTAAATGTCTATGTTGATTTCTATGATCTGGGTTTCTGTCTTTCTTCTTGAATTTTCTTAATTGTCCTAAGAATTTTTGTTTTTGTGTGAAATCTTCAATTGGGTCATACTTCGTTTGTTGATTTTTGCAATAATTTTTGTTGCTGAATTAGCCTATTAATTCTTATATTTATATCTTTTTTCAATTATTTTTTGCTTTTATTTTTGTTTTACCTCTTGGTTGATAGATACACTTGATGAATGTCATGTTCTTTTTTTTCTTTTTATCTTCTTCCAGATATATGGAAATTGGCAACGCATGTGAAACTGAGACAAAGGTTTGACCAAATCTTTATGTTTGTCTGTTGATAGGATGTTTTCCAGTTTCAGTTTCTCATGATTTTACCTTTTCTTTCATGACATAACAAAAGACCCACGCTTGTGAATTTATTGGGAAATGGCATTGGCAACATCATCTTGAATAACATCTAGTCCTTTTTATAAATCGCTCACATAGTTACATTTGGTACTGCAGAAACTTTGTTGACATGTTTGCTAGCTTTTATCTATTATGTTAAATACTTTGGGGGTGAAGAATGAAACTTGTATCTAATTTTTTTAGAAAAAAGCATAATCAAGTTAAAAATACAAAGAACAATGTTTAATGCTTTTTTCTTTGTGTTTAAATAATCCAGAACATCATCAAATGGGTTAATATTGGTATATGTTTCATCATCTTAACTAAATTGGCGTGGGAAAGTTTCAAGGTATGGTGAAGTTTTTAATCTTTGTTTCACAAAGTTTTCTGACCTTTTCTAATGTGCTGGTATTTTCAGGGTTGTAGCTACGGCGGTTACATATATGAGACGTGTGTACACCAGGTATGTTGGTTGAAAAATTTCTCAGTGGTCAGGAGTTCACTGTTTTTTTTTTTTTTTTAAAATAAAATTAGGTGTTGTGTGGGGTGGGGTGGGGTTTGGGGGTTTTTGGGGGCAGTGATCCTGTCTCTACATTGCTCTTGACTTATGACACGATCATTTGACACCGGAGAATGTAAAAAATAAATAGGAAAACTTGGTATATGAGACTTGTATTGTACCACATCTGATATGCATAACTTCTGTTTCTGATCTCAGGAAGAGCCTATCTGAATATGATCCACGTCATGTCGCTCCAACGTGCTTGTACCTGGCAGCAAAAGCTGAAGAAAGCACAGTCCAGGCTAGACTTCTTGTATTTTACGTCAAAAAAATGCGTATGTTCTGAACATGGTGTTTTGATTTATATAACCCAACAAGCAATTGTTGGAATCCAAATTAAGAAGCACAGTTCTGAAACCTGATTAGTTGGTGTTGTAGCGACTGATGAAAAGTTTCGATTTGAGATCAAAGATGTGCTTGAAATGGAAATGAAGATTTTAGAGGCTATCAACTACTATCTAGTTGTATTTCATCCGTACCGCTCGTTGTCTCAGTAAGTATTTTGTTTGAAATAAGTTGGCTGACTTGCAATACCGTTTATTTTTCTTTTTCCAAATCTATATTGATTGTTTTTGCAGTTGTTATACTGGTTGGAGATCTTTATATCTGTTTCTCTTAGCTCTAACGGCGGTCTTCTGTATTGTATTTTCTTGTTTCTCTTCTTGTCTTTTTTGTTGTAGATGATAATTGGCATGGTCATATGACATAATTATATCGAATCTAACTTGTTTTCATAGTTTGTAACTAACAAGTATGGCTCGCGTCTTCTTTTGCAGGCTCCTTCAAGATGCAGCACTTAACGATATAAATATGACTCAATTAACTTGGTAATATCCAGTATACCGATTAGTTAATTTCTAAATTTTTTCTTTTTCTTTTCTTTTTTTTTTTGTGTTTTGGTGCTTTAGATAGTAGAAAAGTTTCTTATTCTACATGACGTCTTATTCTTATTTCAGTACAACAAAAATTTGTAATGCACTCTTAATTTTCTGATGAAACCAGGGGACTTGTCAATGACACGTACAGGATGGATCTGATACTTGTGCATCCTCCTCATCTGATCGCTTTAGCTTGTATATATATTGCTAGTGTGCTCAAGGATAAAGATACCACTTCATGGTTTGAAGAGCTCCGTGTTGATATGAACGTGGTGAGCAAGTCTTCAAAGCTAAAACTGCTGTCATGCTAATCGCATATTCGTGCTTTATTTAGGCCACTCTTGATAGTTATATCAATGCTTTCGTACATCTTTTGTAGGTGAAAAATATATCGATGGAGATATTAGATTTCTATGAAAACCAGAGAACGAACATGGAGGAGAGGCTTAATGGTGCTATGGCCAAGCTTGGTCTGAAATTTTAGACAGCCAGCCACTTTATGCGTCTTGCTTTTGAACCAAAGATGGTTAGAGTTTGTATTTCCTTTGCCATGACTTAAGATGGCTTAGCTAGCCATTCTTTGAAAGAGAAAAATTATCGGAAAGTTGAATGTATTTATGGACCAATCCATGTTGTAAAGCCACTTCTCTTTCTAGGGCAAGCTTGGAATCCAATTAGATGTTTATGCATCACGCTTTCGTGGCTTATTTTGTTTCAAAAACACTAGACATGAACGTACAAAGTTGATTTGAAATTTAAATTTTATAAGAGAAAACATATAGTATAGTTAATTTAATCTATAATTTTATGATTTGAATTACATGTTCCCAAATGATCTCTTAAACACAAATCTTGAGTGTTCTGCTATTGCTCATTCTCCCGATAAAAGTCTTAATGAGTAACTAGATTTAGAGCTTAATTGTTACAATATTTATAACATATGTTCCCTTTTTGATAATCTTGCAACTGAGGCATGAACAAAATGAAGTGCACGTGAAAAAGTATTGTAACTGTAGATTATTTCCAGCCTGGTAATCTTGCAATTGAGACCAACCAGTTACTGATGATTCATAGGAACATAGCTAAAGCTGATAAAAATCCAAGAGGCACATGACGAACATTCAAGAGAACATTTAAGACGTCATATGATATAAAATATCATAGGGAGAGTCTTTGAATAAGCCCAGTCAATCAGTCGCTACTTTTTCCCCTTCTTAGCCCGCTTCTTCTCTGTGATGTGACACAAAACAACCAAGTAAACAATTAAAAAAAAAAAAACAACAACAAAAAGGAGAGTGGTAAAAAGGGAAGGCTACCTAACTTCCTCTTAGCTTCAGATTTTGCAAAGAAATCCCTCCACTCATCGGTTAGTACAAAAATGGGCTCCTCTTCCTCATCATCTTCCTCTTCTATCCCATAAATATAATTCTCCCGCTCCTGCTCCTGTAACACCCTGTTCATCATCCAAGTTGAAATTAGGGCATACATGGAAACAGTAAAGCAAAGAAGATTAGGGAAAAAAATGAAAATAAACTTGAAAGAATCTTACTGGGCAGCAGCAGAATCGCTAGATTGCCCAAGCCCAGAAACACCCACATTTGGAAAGAAAGCAGGCGAAGGTGCAGAGTCTTGGTTTGGGGGAAAGGAAGCAAAATTAGGGCGTATTTGTCGGCAGCAATGGCAATGGTGGTGATGGTGGAGAAGGTTGTGGGAGCAGAAGAACAACTGATGGTGGTGGCGACACTGGTGGTGGTGGTGGTGGTGGTGATGGTGAATACAGCAAGGTCTACATGCTCGATCCATGGCGGCAAGGCATTGCTCCGCTGTACGACAATTTCTCTTTGTTGTTACTATTTTGGATAGGACATCATTTTTCCTACGACACTGGTTTCTCATACTGGGATGTCGTTTTAACTTATACGACATTCTTGGCTCACTGTGGCATCTTTTTAATACGACACCTAGTTTTCCCATACTTCGACATCCCTGCCCCAATACGACAGCTTTCGCGTACGACGTCATTTTTCACTAGACAACGGCAATCTGCGTAAGTCCCAAGAGATGATGAACGACATCTTCTCTAATACGTCGTTATTCGAAAGACTTCTACGTCCGACGTCTTTTTCCACACGACATGATTTAACCGTACGACATATTTGTTTCGTGCGACATCATTTTAAGACGACTTTTCTTTTTCTTTTTCTTTTTTGTTTTTGGGATGGAGGACGACACGTTTTTCCGCCCTCAAAAAACGAGTCGTTTTAAATTTGGCGAACTATACGAGTAATTATGTTACGCAATCCCTGCCTGCGCCTGGACCCAGAACAATAAATTAAAAAAAAAATTACAATACATCTTTAAATTATTGTTATAAAATTAAAATTTAACATAATATTTAAAATTTTTTAAAAATATCTTTAATGATATAGTAATTATCTTAATGATATTACATTTTGTACTATATAATTACATATAAACAATTTTAATGATATCATTATGATACATTTGTAGAATTTTTACAAATTAGTCATATTTTAATTCAATAAACATAATTAGGCTAACTGTCTCATTAACCTTAAAAAGGGTGTTTGATAAAGTTGATTAGGACTAATTTTTTGTTTAAGAAATAATATAAAATTTTCATATACGACAGTAACAGGCAAAAGATTACTACAATATAAAACTCTTACATGTTAAAGTATAAAGCTCTTGCATACTACAATATTTTAAACAAAAAAATTAGTTCTAACAAACTTTGTCAAACATCTTACAAGTTTCTCTTTTTTCTCCTGGGGGTTTGAGCAATAAGTTTGTCAACAAGCCATTTACCTTACCTCAGTTTAAACCAGAAAAAAGTTTAATAAGGTGTTTAAAAAGTATGATAGTGAACCAATTTTTGTTTTATATGTTGTAACTTATTTCTTAACATTGCAATATGTGAGAGTTTTATACTGTAGCAATTCAAAGTTTTGATTGAAACTAATAGGGTGTTTGGCAGTGGTGGGAACCACTCAGTTCCCACCACAAACTCAGTTATAAACAGTAAAAAGTTCTCACATGCTATAGTAATAATAAAAAAAAATTACAACAGTATAAAACTCTCACATGCTACAGTAAAAGTAGTTCCCACCATCTTTCCAAACACCCACTAAGATTGCCAAACATACTAATTTGAATAGTAGTTTAAGTTGAGATTTCCAATTCAAACTGATGCTTGAATTGGATTAAAAAAATTGGTTGAAATGAGCCTTTGAACAAAGGCAAAAAAAAAAAAAAGGCAAATGTAGCAATTGTGTTTGAATTGATAATACTGGTTTGAAGTGAATTGTTTCGAATGATTTTTTTATACCCTTTACCAAACACAATTTTGAGGGCAATCTGAAAGAACTGAACCAAACTGGTGATCCAATCTTCTGTGGTCATGTCAGTTCACCAACAGCAATTTTTGAACTAGGCATACCATTTTTTGCCCTTTTCTTTTTTGACTAGAAAAAGGAGTGCTACGACTTTTACAAGTTCACGAGGATGGCATACTCACCGAGACCAACAACGAAAGTTGGCGCTAAGTGCCAACCAAACCCATTTATACTTAACTAATGCGAGTGATTGCGTCAGGCTTAGCCTTAAAAGAGTTATAGTTCACTTGAGGTACGGGTTCAGAATGTATGGTTCAAAAATTTATAGTTTGAATTATAGACTCTAAACTGTTTGATTTAAACTATGGCTTAAAATTGACATTTAAAACATAAAGATTTAAAACAATAATAAAACATCACATTAACTTGAAAATGAGAACTGATATTTTGAAAAATATAGTTTATGAAAGAAAAACGAGAATGAAAATGATTAAAAAATGGTTCAAATCATATAAACTTAAGGGGAGCAAAGTTTAAATTTTGAGGGTTTATGTTGTTTTAAAACAACTACCATGGTTTGAAGTGACCTTAATTATTACTCCATTAAACATTAATTTGAACCACCTTTATAATTTAAACTTATGTACCAAACGGGCTATTAGTTTTTTGCTTGTTCAATAAGAGTTTAGTTATTTGAGTTGAATTTTCCCTAAACAATTTGAGCCACTAAATTTTGGTCTTTTATTTGAAGTCAAGAAACAAAAGTTTGCCCACCCAAACAGAGTGAGAGGACAAACATTCACCCAAGATGACCAATCAAGTGCTCTTACTTGCCACTTCATACAACTTGCATAGAAAATCATTCGCTACTTTGCTACTCTACACGCCAAACAGGGGATAAAATATTGCCACGACTGTGGCCACCATCTAATTAAATAGCAATATACTCTCACTATTTTGGAATAGAATCCAGTAGCATCCAAATTATATACCCGGGATCTTTGTTTTGTTTCGAAACTAACAAATTAAAATCTTGGTATTGCTACTTTGTGTTCCCATTATATTACTATAGTAATTTGTAATTAAACAAATGTACATATTATTCATATAACTTGTGCTCCTTTTTTTGGACACAAGATATCCGTCCTGCATTTTTAATCAAAAACATATTAAGAGAAAAAAAATATAAGAAGTAGAAATAATAAAAAAAAAATTATATGGTCTTATTTAAACCAAATGCAATTCATCCTCCTAAAATAAACACACAAATTCACTAAGAAATTTTAAAAATCAACATCAAACTTCACAACAAGACCAAAACCTCCAAGAGGAGGCTTTGCTGCCAAGTATCGCCTCTCGCATCGCATTTAGCCTTGCAAGACCACAACGCCACCTTGCCCCACTTGCAACCTCCCGCCACCCACCCCAGTGTCATCTTACGCTGCCCAAACATTGCCAGCTCCACAAGATCTAGATTCATTCTACCACCTTGTGCGAGCTCAGTCTAGAATTGGTCCCTTTTACGACCCCAATCCCACGACATAACATCCTCATCCATCTTCTAGTGTAATTCCGTATAAAGTCCTCAGTAAATTTTAAGTATAATTTTGAATGAGATGATTGTTTATTATTATTATTATTATTTTGAATGTATTATTATTACTACTTTTATTATTATTGTTGTCCGTTTATATTTTTCCCTCTTTTAATTTTTTTTAAATTAAAAGGGAATAATCAATATATATTTCCTGTTTGATTGGCTTGTTTATAGGATATTTGGCCAGCGGTGGGAACCGTTTCTACTGTAGTATGTGAGAGTTTTACATTGTAGTAATTTTTTTTAACTGTAACATATGAAAGTTTTATACTATTTATAACTGAGTTTGTAGTGTAAACCACCCTTAGTCAAACAATCTCTTAAGTTGTATTAATTTGAATTTTTTTGTTTGAACAGAAAAATTCAAATTATATAGTCTTAATAGTAATCCGAAGATGTGTAGTTAAAGTTTTAATTTGAATAAGGAATCCAATTTGAATTTTTGTTTGAATAAGTATTGATAATTCTAGTTTGAAGCATGAAAATATATTTAACTAAAGAATGAACATAAAAATTTATTTGACAAAAGAATGAATATGAAATATGTTAAAAGATGTTATCTAGTTAAAAAATCATATAAAATAATAATGTTAAATTATAAATACTAATATATATAAGTGAAATTACAGTTTAATATTAGTTCGACGTGTTGGAATGAAGGGGTATTTGAATTTTATGTTGGGTAGTTTAGCCCGATTTGTTCTATCATTTAATTCGAAGTAAATGTTTTACCGAACACCAATTCAAACTTTAATAACCATTCAAACTGAATCAAACTGAACTAAACAAGTGAAACAAACATGCGTCTATTCTTCCTTCAAGAATACATACATATATATATATATATATATATAATCTCCATTCATGTGAGGGCATATTCCAATGATATTCTTTACGATCACAGGATACTCAACAGAACATATCAACACGCAAAGGTCCCAACTCGTGGACCGATTAAAGTAATAAACCACAAAGATACCAAGATAGCAATATTTCTATGATGTATAAAATAGTAGCAAAAGCTAGATCTACAAAATTTAGCAGCAAAATACGTCAAATGAAATACATACATAGTATCTAGGATAAAGAACCAAATCTTGAATGGAGGGAAATCTGATTATTAAAAAACGATACCACAAAAAATATTCTTGCAGGGAATTGTTAATTACTCAGATCCGAGCAATGTGGCGGGGTCACAAATGCTTATACCGCACCGTTTTGGTTGGTGGGGGTTGGTGAGATGTTTCACTCTCTCCCCAACCCATGATATTCTTAAAAAATTGTTTTGACTGGGTCCCCGTCCCACCGTTTTGGGGTTCATTCATATGATATGAATTATGAAATCTCTTTAGGCCTCGAATGGTCTGGTTCTCTTCTGGGCCAACTCCCAATCCCAAGTCCCCATCTGCAGCCTCAGACCACCGCTTTTTGTTGATGTGGTGCGTGTATGTATATATTCTACAAAAGTACAGAAGAAGAGAGAGAAAGATAGAGAGTACATAGACAACCAAAAGAACAGAAGACGCCGACCCAGACTCCGGTGACGTACAAAAAACTCTGATGGCCTTCGTGGAAATGGGTCCCACATTCCCATCATAAGAGATACCATAAGAGGAAAAATAATTACAAAAAAAAAATTACAAGATCAATCGCCAACACAACCCTACGTTTGGTTTTCGCATCTCCACAGCCTCTCTTTTCTCAGCCTCTCCTCTCCTCTCCTCTTTCCCACCATTCGGTATGACCTATTTAAAAGTTCTTCATACGCACACCACTTTCCTAACTTTTGCTCTTCTTTATTCTTCATTTCTGGGTTTTGTTTCTAATTCTTAGAGGGTTCTTTTTTGTGTGTATATGTTTTCGAATCGAATCACTTCTGGGTTCTGGTTCTTTTCAGGTTCTAGTGTTGGTGGTGCTTTGTTGTCCGTTTTCTAGCTGGGTTTTAGTTCCTTAAAGGTTTTTTTGTTTGTTTTGATTGGATTTGGTTTTCTGGGTCGGTGCTCTTTGGTGATTTCTTGTGTTTCTCTCAATGGGCGCGTTGGACGAGGGACATTTCTGTGCTGAGCTTGAAAATGGAGTTGGACTGGGTTGTCGTGAACTGGGTTTTGAGGAAGAACCGGAGACCATAGCTATTGAAGACGCCGTGAAAGTTTTACTCCACGCTTTGGGAGAAGATGTTAACAGAGAAGGTCTTGTGAAGACGCCGCTTCGCGTTGCCAAGGCCCTTAGAGAAGGAACTAGAGGT
>CAMOHE010053588.1:13061-47322 GCA_946598075.1 Artocarpus hirsutus
TTAGATGGACTTAGATTAGCTAGAATGCAAACTTTATTTCATCAAAAACGGATTGAAATCAAGATTTTTCATTTTTCCTCTATTTTTTCTATTTTCGGATTTATTTGAAAATCTTGTTTAAAACTTGTTTTAATCCATTAAAAAGTATTCTACTATGATTTTCTATTGTTTATGATGATTACCCATGCTTGAGAATTGAGAAAACAAGTTAAAATTTAGAATTTGGATTTGGGATGTCGAGAACCCGTGCGTGGAAAATTCTAGAATTTTTTCAAATTGGCAGGCCGAACTTCATGTTTGGCAGGCCGGATTCAAAGGATCGGCATGTTAGATTCATCTGACCGGCAGGCCGAACCTGGAGATGTTCGACCGACCGAACCTACTCTTCCGGCAGGCCGAACTGTGCGGTTCGGCAGGCCGAACCAGGACGACCGGCAAGCCGACCGGGCATGGTGTAATTTTGTGATTTTTCACCCGTTTTCACTGTTTTGAACCCCGATTGAAATTCTAACTTTATAAAATGATTTTATAAACCAAAAAGGCACACTAGGACACCATGAGATGATTTAGTACCATAAGATATCTCAGGTTAGATACTAATTAACTAAGTTACTTTGCGTTTAGGATTTGTACGTAGATTCGCGGAGCTAACGTATAGCGAACCGGGATTTCGATGTGGGACACCGACACGAGTATCAAGGTAGGACTTCTACCCTTTTCCTTGGAAGCCCTATTTCAAATATGATTTAAGCCAAAAAATGAATTTTTACCAAATGTTTTCAATGACTGATTGAGAAATGGTTTTGTTTAAATATCTTTACAAACGATTGATTGAAAAATGATCATAATGAACTTCATAATGAATGTAAATGACTATATTTGGTAAAACAGAGATTTTAATAATTAAAGAAAGATATATGGGCATGATGCCATATCAGAGATCGGGTCGTATAGTGAACGACCTTGGGGGCAGGTCCCGAAACCCAGTTAGGCCACTTCGGTGATGAATAATTGGTTTGCTTGAGAGAGTTTAAAAGGTATTCTTGATAAACTGATTTCAATGGAATTTTTATTTAATGAAAATATTTATTTGATTTATTTATTTGTTAAGAAAGTTTTATTAGAATATTTATCTGTTTATTTTAAATATAGTCCTACTAAGCCTTTCGCTCACATTTTTATCTATTTTAAAATCTTACCTCTAGGTGGATATCAGCTTAGCATCGGAAAGGAGTCCGCTGACCAGACTTACGATCAGTAGAAGATCTGGGTAGGTTGTACTGTAGCAAGTAAGGCATGTAAACCTTTATCTTTCTTTTACTTTGGATTGTGGTTGTATTGTAATATTGTCAGTACCATATGTGTACGCACAATATGTGGGCCAGTGGAACCCGTACACGTTCCACCTCACATTTAAATATTTTAATGTTCTTTTATTTGCTTAATTATTATAATTGATTATTTTAATTCCTTAAATTCTATTCAAACGATTTTAAAATTACCTCATTTTTACTTATAAATTTAATTCTAAAACCTTGTTTCTAACTAAATCTTTGTTTAATTAATTTAATTAAACCACCACGTCACCTCCTGTACTCCGGGGCGTGACAGATATTCACACTCCGTACAATGTTGATATGGATAATTAAAGACTTCCCCACATATGGAAATTTATCTAGTTATTCAATGGAGAGTTTTATTGGTTGTCCTATTTATATGTATGAAACAACTTACAAATGGTTGAAGAATGGTAAGAAAAAAAAACCGTTTTTCTTGGCCATAGAAGATGGTTGCCGAGAAAACATCGTTACCACAAACAAAGGAAAGCCTTTGATGGTAACACAAAAGAAAGAGACTATTAACTGTACCTAACATAACCCTAAAAGACCCATCAAGTTACCTTAAGTAGTGATACACTTTACCTTTTTTTCTTCTATTAACCTTATTATGTCATTCAAAAAGAGTATAAAAATACAGGCAAATTTGAACCTTTTTTTTTAGTTTTAACTAGTGAAGATTTCAAAACATATGTAATAGACCCCAAATGGCTAGCCAAATAAATACAATATAACACATCTCTCAAAACTAGGCTCAGCTGTGTACCATATAAAATCCCAATGGTTCACCAAAATGCATATACAATAAGACCACAAAATAACAAATCAGCTAGTCCATATACATTAGCCTCGAGCATTGGGAGTGTGCCAGCCAACCATCTAGTCCTCAGCTAGTGCTGGGACATGCCCTCATTTGCATCACCATATAAATGAGTGAGCTAATGCCTCGTAAGTAGAATTATGCAAGCATGAGTAGCATTTAAATGAATGAACTCAATTAATATATGTCTAATCTTTAACTTTTCACCTTATTGTCCTTTCATTCCATTTACACTTCATTGTATCTTTCATAATCTTAACATAGTGTGCACACTGTTAAGGGTTTCCTTGAGGGGCAGTATTACATCCTAGATGCCAAAATCATTGGCGTCCCAGACACTTAACATCTCGCATGGCATCCCAGATGCCTAATCATTACGTCCCTAATGCCTAAAAGTTTCACATGGCAGCCCAGATGCCTAATCATTATGTCCCCAATGCTTAAAAGTTTCACATCATTGTGTCCTAGACGCTTAGAGTCCTGTCACAGCTCACCAATATAATGACTTTCATATTTTTCATAATTTTTTATATGCTAGCAAATATTTGAAATCACAACATGTAGTGCAGTGCATATAACTTTCACATATCAATTTACAACATTAAATGCACAACAACTGTAGTGATACAGGTGAAATTCTACTTACTTTACTCAATGAGATTGTCAATAAAGCTCTGGTGGCATCTAGTACTTCACAGCTCTAAAAGATTGAAATTTTCTACTTACATTACCACCAATCTAACAATAACTTATAATCAAACATTAAGGAACTCATTTTCCTATTTTCAAAATTTATTTTAGGTAATATTAATAAAAATAGATGTTTTCAAATCTCAAACATTTCAAACGGCATCAAAAACGGACTTCGAGTGACTAGAAACACTTGACTAGCCCATTTGTCCAAGTCTGGTTGAGGCCTGGCCAAGGGCTAACTGAGGCTGCCCTACCCATGCATGTGGGCTACCTATACAGCCTGCATGTAGGCCCTATGGGCACGCCTTGTGCATTGGCTACTGGCCTAGCACGGCCAACCAACCCAGGAGAAACCATGTCAACCTCCATTGGGTTCGTTTGGTCCGAAATGAATCAAACTTTATTCTAAAACTTTTGCCATAGTTTCTCCTATATTCTAAGACTTCAAAAGCTTAATTATACCTTGAAACACTGGTTTCTAAGCTGTGCATAAATTTTAAATTCACAAAATATCAAAACCATCATAAAGCACAACATTAATGCATCTCAAGAACTAGGTTCCATTTTAAGACTATAACTCCCAAAACAAGTTGAATTTTCCAAAACTATTGTGTGGGAATTTAAATTGTTAGATGTGTAAGCCCTAAGGAATAAAATGTAATTTTTTTTAGAGACATTTTTATCAACAAAAAATTTATCTATCATATATATACCAAATCTTGTCCTCTCTACGTTCATATTTGTTGAATGTATATTAAGCACACAAAAGTCTGAGATTGTCAATCTAAACTTTTAAGAATTAGGCATATGATGGATAAATTATGTAGAAGACACGATTCTTGAAGTGAAAGTCTAAATCATAAGATCCGCAATCGAGGGATTATTCATACAAAGATTTTTATGTTGTCTATATCCTTATTGCTAGATGGTTTGTCTTGATTATTGGAGGTGGACTCCGTGAATAAAAATATTAGCACATTATTATAGGTGACGATGTATTGGATCGAGACACAAAGTGAATTGATTTGGAGTAATAATTCTGTCTCGGCAAATCGATTCACTTTAGACAATCTTTTGTATTGTATCTTAATCTTGAGATGAATGGTGAGCTCGTTGTCTTGACTTATGTCTTTTGATGTACTAAAAGATGACATTCATATTTTATAGTGGTACGTATGCCAGTACATTAGAAGCATGACTCTTCGTAGCATAGACCTGTTATTCATAGATATGGAATCCGTAGCTCCTCTTTAGGAGTAGTGATATCCTCTTATATGCGTTATCTTTTAATTGAAAAACTGGAGTGCTTAACCATTTAGATACATAGGTGTAACCGAATGGTAAACTGTCTTTAGATGGTAAGTTTTCTGATAATGGGATGATGGAACGTAAGATAAAAATAATCGAGAAGGTAAGACAGAACTTGTCCTTAAGTGGATTATGGATAAATCTATGAGGATACGATACATTATGAAATGTCGTGGAGACTTAGCTATACGGGCTTCGTAATTCTATATAGTTTAAGAGTGTAGCTTTAAGCTTTTAGTGGAGTAGCGTTGGAGTTGACAATTATGAAATGTATATCTGGGATATTGGGTTTCATAATTATCGGAAGCTTGAACTATATAGGTCCATTTGGTCCCTTTTGCTAGCTCATAAAAATCCTGTAACGATACGGTGTATTTTTCAATAATTTGTGACCTATGTCAAATTTATCAAATTGGCTGAAATTCGGTAAAGTCAAATAATTCATGCTTGTTTATCAATTGAATTAATTTTGTGATAAAATTAATTCAAGATAAACTTGTTGAATTATCAGGATCAGATAATTCATGTTTGTTTATTGGTTAGATTAATTCTGAATTAATTCAAGATAAAGTTGTTAAATTATCATGAATATTTATTTTGCTAAAGATGATCTAGATATGACTGATTTAATCAGATAACTTCTCGATTGGGTTATTTAAATTTAAACTGAGGCTCTATCCTAAGAATCTCGGGTGGGAAATAAAGATTTGCAAGGATCTTTTATCGGAGGTTTGGCAAGCCGATCTTTAAGTTTGGCCTGTCGATTGAGGAGGTTTGGTAGGCCGATTTGCTAGTTCAGCCTGTCAATCGAGCGATAAAAGGATCATGCATTTTCATGCAAATTTTATTAGATGTTGATTCTGATTTGATTCTGATTTGAATTTTTGAGGCCTTATCTGAAAAGGACTGATTCTTAGGCCCAACCTCTATAAAAAGGGGAGTGAGTCTCTTTATTATTCAAATCAGTTGAGAAATCTAAAGTGAGACTCTGAAACTCCCCAGAAGGCTATCATTCACAAATCACGAATTATAGCTTTGGGTATTTCTCTACTGGTTGGAAGGAAAGTCACCTGGTGGAAAAGTTGAATAACATGAGCCCACACTCACTCCGATCATGGATAGAAAATAGCAAAGAAGACCAGCTGGTTGAGGCTTTTTTGAAATGTTACTTCTCTTCATGGATTGAGGGAGCTCTTTGGCATTCAAAGGTTAGTAAGATCTAGTTAATTTATGCATATAGTATGTCAAACTTGTGTTTTGAAAAATACTCTGATATCAAAAATTTTAAAATTCTACTGCATACTATTTTTTCAACATAAATAACATATACATGAACATATCCTCAAAATATTGACTTCAAAGTAGCCTCCTAACCTAGGAAATAAAGACAAAACTTGAAGCACTTCAAAAATTTACCTAATTCTGGACAGCCACCAAAAAGAAACTTGAAAGCCCCACTTCCCAATTGAATTTACTTAAACCTTTTTGTGGAGAAGTTCTCAACATGTTAAAGGTTATTAGGTTCAAATATCTGATCAAAACTCAAAGGAAAACCCCCTGAACTAGCACCAAACATCCCGTAAACTAAAACAGCCCCTTACCTTGATTTGGTTAGGTTTTTCTTGCGATTTGGCACCCAAAACGTAACAAACCACCAAGAAGTTTTCTTTTTCTCTCAAAACATAGATGGAGAAATGAAGTTTTAGAGCTTGGAGAGTTGGACTTAGAGTTTTTAGGTCTAAAAATGGCACCTAGTTGCATATGTGCATTTTAAACAACCAAGAACACATCTTAATTTACTTCATTATGTGGTGGCTTCACCTTGGTTAGCTTGATGTTCTTAATTTAGCCTACTCACCTACTTAATGAGATGTTAAACATTCATACAAATGTTCAAGTATAAATTAGGTTGTGACTAATTATTTTCCCTACCAAATTTGGTGTATATACTTACACCGAAATTTCGTTGCATTATAAACTTTATCTTTGAGTTCTTAACTGTTTGTTATCAAAACTTTATCACTTCCTCTAGAACTCTTTTATAAATTATTAAACATGGAATAATAAATTCTCAAGCAACTTACAACCTGACAAATACCCTAATCATGACTTAAAAATCCAAACATTGAAAATTTTGTCATTTAGAGTTTCTAGAGTATTCTAACTAAGAAACTTGCATGAAACTCACGTCCTCCACTCATTATTATTTTCAAAACTATACATCATCATCATAAGAGATCTTACATTATTAATGGATCCTTTTTGTTAACAAAACTTATACTAAACTCTTCGATTAGGTCAAAAGTGATCATTGTTTTCCAATTTTGTACCTTATATGTATAATTGAGCTCCTTTATCCTTTAAATCCATTGTAATCCCTAAACATCATTATTACAACTTTCTTTCCATCATAACACTTACCGGATCTGCCTTTGAGATACTTGCCATATTACAATACATTATACATAATAGAGTATTTAATACACACTATCAATATGATGATGCATTTTAAATGAATAATCAACATATAGAATATATGCATATCATCATAAAATCATGCAATGCATTGGCCAATGAGTATGTGGTTTTGGGCATCATAGAGACCCTCCTCAGCCTTTGACAGGTGAATAAATATTTGAAATGGTAAAGAATATGGAAGTAGTACTTAGGAAGAGAAAGTGAAGTAAGGATGAGCCAGAGAGAGATGGACCTTGACGGAAGAGATCAATCTTCTATGAAGTTTCATATTGGAAGACACTTTTTGTTTGTCATTGCTTGGACATTTGCATATTGAGAAAAACATTTGTGAATCATTAGTCAGCACATTGCTTGACATGCCGAGCAAGACTAAAGATAGTGAAAAAGTATGGTTGGATCTCATGAAGATAGAGATTAGGCCAATTTTTTTCCTGAGAAAAGAGGGAACTATACTTACTTACCCTTACGAAGTACTTGTTATTAAAGCATGAGAAGAGAAAGCTTTGTGAATAGCTTACTTCATTGAAAGTGCCTAACAGATATTCGTCAAACTTTAAAAAGTTTGTGTCGGTGAAGAATTTAAAACTTATTGGCATAAAAACTCACGATTGTCAGGTGTTCATGCAACAATTACTACCACTTGGGATGTAAGATTTGCAATCACAAATTGCGCTCTTCTGTAATTCAATATGCTCTAAGGTTGTTGATTCACAAATGCTAGATTCACTATAATCGGAGTTGGTGCAAACCATGTGCACACTTAAGAAGTATTTTTATCGTCATTTTTGGACATCATGCTAACGGTTCATTTAGTTCATGAAGTTAAGTTATGCGGACCAGTGTACTTAAGATGGATGTACCCTTTTGAAAGTTATATAAAGGTCTTTAAGGGTTATGTGAATAACTTAAATAGCTAGAAAGATATATTGTGGAAAGTTACATAGTAGAGGAATTGGTTAAATTTTGCTCCAAGCACTTGTCTAATGTCGAACCAATTGGGATGTCAAAGAAAAAAAACATTAAGCCTAGAGGACTATCTATCGACAATCCATTATCGTAAATCAAGAGGAATGGGAGCAAGCTTGCTTTTAAGTCTTGCACAATGCTTGTGAAATGGAGCCTTTCATTGAGGTTCACATGAAGAAATTAAGAGAGGCGAACCCAAAAAGAGCAAGAAATGAGAAATGGTTGCAAAAATTGGACAATTGGTAGTAAGTTTGTTAAGCTTAAATCATTGACTTGTACTTTTATAACTCTTGAAACATATTAATTAAGAACAACTTGATTTGTATTATTTAATCTACAAGATGAATATAGGGAGCAGCAAACTTAAGGGACCTTTGTATCTGTTGATACCAATGATATAGAAACGAGGGTATTGCAAAAACCAAAACATTCAGGGTGTGTATACAATCAATCAAAGTATGTCAGGCAGTCTTGATAATTCAACGTGCAGCCAACTTTAAAACTAGAAGACAAAGTAGTGGATCTTAAATAGGAACTTGAAGAATTATGAGGCCTTATGAACAACATAATTTCCCATGGAGTTATTAGATCAAAGGATGCAAGCATTGAACAATGCAGTGGCTTCAAGGCAAGTTGCATCATTCAAAAAGCTCCAGTGCTGCCTTAAGTTGGAGAGCCCAAAGAACATAAATAATGTAGACTCTTTTTGAATGATCTAATTAACTGTGGGTTTTTTATTACTGCGATTAGAAAGGTATGGATGGAGAGCCTTCCAACTAATATGGCCCATGGAAGAATGATAGACGATGAAAACATATGCTTTAACATTATTACCCCAAAAACAAAGTAACACGACTACCTTTTCCAAAAATTAAGGCAAAAACTGTGGCTTAAGCTACTGGAAGCTTTGTTACAAAGCTGAAAAGATTAATTGAAGTTGTTGAGATGCCAAAGATGAGTCAAGCGTCTAGTTGCATACCCGAAGAAATTAAGGGAAAGAAGAGTAAAAAAAAAAAGTATTACCAAATCCAAAGAGTCGCAACCTCCCATAAAGAAATAGCCTGTTGAAAATTCTCAACCCGTTGCGAATGAGCCATTACCTACATTTGACTTCACCTCACTTCAAGAAGAATTTAGGTCTATAGATTTGTACATGCAAGGTATCTTGCAGTGGTGGAGAGACGATTCAATGCTCGATGTCGAGATCAACAAAATGAAATGACATGGCTATTTATGTGACGTACGATGACATTTATTATACGCTTACCTTTGACAAAATTACAGTTAGTTGTATAATGGTATACCTGAGGTAATAGACCTATCAATATTTCTTACTCTTTTAAATCAAGTAGACATATATTGTTATTGAAAATAATTTTGTGCCTTGATTCTAATTGCAGTCTTTTGTTAGAACAATGTGAACGTGCAAACATAAATAATCGATTCGGCTTCATATCTCTAGCGATTATCTCAAGTGTTACAAGGAGTAAATATGATAATGTTAGAGAGTGTGCCATGGCTCTTTTTGCCCTTTTAGAATAAGCAAGAGAGGAAAAGTATTCTTTATGCTATCTAATGTTGCAGAACATTGGATGTTGGCTTTTATTGAACCATTGGAGGACCAAGTTTTTTGGTTTGATCCCCTTAGAAATAGACTATGCCAAGATTTTATGAAATTTGTTAGTCAGTAAGTGCGATTTGTTATAAACTAAGGTTTGATATATGTCACATTATTCTGTTTAATTCTTATTTATGTTGACAAATCTTTAAGTCTTTTAATAATTACAAAGTTGCAACGGAGAAGGTGTAACACGTCAACAAGGCAACAACTCTGCTTATAAATCCCGTAAGAGTCTAAGAAAATCTAGCAACATTGAATGTGGTTTTTTTTTTTTTTTTTACATTATATGCAGATATACTTTTTACGAGCTTACAAGAAAGGAATTTTATTCCGATGATGATTTACTTGATGTTAAACTTGAGAGGGAGAACTATTTAAATAGGTTTACTCGTTTTTAGGCAGTAGTATAAATTTTTGTGCATTTGAATATGTTGTAAACTTTGCGTTTGTAAAACTTTTTAAGTTAAATGTAAATATATGATTTTGTAATCAAGGTCTTGGATTAATGGATCAAAAAAGGACTGACCACCTTAAAAGAAATCATAATTGGGTTCTTTTTTTTATTATTATTATTTTGGCCCATTTTCCAAAACAAGGAGAAAATGAGAAATGCAAAAAAAAAATTGTTCAACATCCTTTGGATTCCTTGAGTCAATTTGTGCAGCTCCTAAAGCAGCATGCATATGTGCAAGACCCACCATGAGTGAAAATCTGATTTGGAAATTTGGATTGTCTACCATGTCATGTGTCCCAAGTATTACCGTAATTTAAATTTTTTTTCTCTTTCTTTTCTTATTTTTTTCCCCTTATTCTTATTCCATTAACGGTTTTTGGTAGTAACCATTGTGGGAAATTACACCTTACATGATGGTTTTTCAAAAAAGCCATTGCGTAAGCTACATCTTATGCAAAATTTTTTGAAAAACCTGTCGTGTAAATCATCGTGTAAGATTATTTATTACATGACGGTTTTATCAAAAAACTATCATGTAAGATGCACTTCGAACCCACCTAAAAAGGACCTAAACCTACTTTACACGACGGTTAATAAAAGACCATCATGTAAGCTTCCTTTTTTTACTATGACGAATGACTAAATTGTCATGTTAAAACAAAAAATTTCTGCTAGTGATTACGGGCTCCCAAAACTATACAAATATCAGGGCCTCAACATGACAAGTCAACTAGTCCATATACATAAGTCAACGAGCATCAGAAGTGCGCCAGTCAACCATCTACTCCTCAGCTAGTGCTGGGAAGTGCCCTCATCTGCATCACCATAAACGAGTGAACTAAAGCTCAGTAAGTAAAATAATGCATAACAATTCAATAATGAAAATATGCATGAGCTCATGACTTGAAATCTTCATTCAAAAACATTCAATTCACTTTTCTTTGTCACTCTTACCTTATGCATACAATTAGGATTTCTTGAATGGGGTGGTATCTCAAATACCTCATCGGACCTTGTGGCCACAAAATAAATATATCAAATGCTATCACATGGGGCAATAACACATTAATGATCTGCTCTTCTTCCTTGTGATTATCAAGGAAGCATCCATGCTACAAGTCTCCATCAAGACAGTCTCCTTCGAAACATATTGGTCTGGATGACTCCATTGAGAATCTTTTATTAGTTCTTATCATTAAAACTATCATAAATAACCAAAAGATCCTTTAAGGACTTTCATTGACTTATTCACCTCATAATAAAGCCTTTCATTTACATTTTTCATTATGTCATGCATTCACGCTTATGTCACAACAATAGCTTGTAAATCATGTATTCATGTGCCGTATTCATGTGTCAATTTATAACATACATATAATATACGCATGACTTTTTTATGGTGATATAGGAAAAATTCTACTTACTTTCTTCCTATGTATAGTGTTAGATTCTCGAGCTTCCTCTCAGCGGATCCGATGTTCCACACCTCTGCTTTATCATGTATTGTAACTCATGTTACCATCAATCCAACAACACTTTATCGTGGACTATTATGGAGCTTATTTTCCTATTGTAAGCCTCTATTTAAAGCCTAATCTTCATAATGAATCTCACTATAGGCCTTTCAATCATTAAATATCTTAAAATTAAATTTAAAATGTGATTGCGGATCAGAAGAATGAAAATAGAACTAAATTTCTCAATTTTCTAGGTCCTTTATGATTTTTTTAAAATTCCGTAGCTATTTTCTAAACATTTGGTAGCATAACCCCTTAATTTTCAGAGTCCCTAAATGCTCAATGTTCTGTGTTTGACCTAAAAATAAGAATTTCTAATAGTATTCATAATTTATGAAGTTGTCTCAAGACCACAATATCCCTTCTCTGGACCAGTCATAGATTCTTGGCCATAACTTTCAAACTATAATGTATTTTCATGAGCTATTTTTGGTTCAATTAACCAACATATATAGATGAACATTTCTTCAAGCTTTCAGCACCAACAAAGCCTTGTAGCATATAAAATTAAACCAAAACCTAAACCATATCAAAAATTTACCTGATTCAAGACAGCCTCTGAAAACAGATGCAAAACCCTGAACTCCTAATTGAGTTTTACAAAACCCTTTTATGGGATTTCTCCAGACATATAAAATACCATTCAAATCAATTTTCATCGCAGAATTTGACTATCACCAAGACTGAACCGATTCCCAACAGCCACGACTTGACTTATTAAACTTGTTCCCGCTTTCATGAAACTTGCTAAATTTGCCACTAACCCGGATTTTGGGTTATAACACTTCACTAGTCATGCCACCTAATAAAGATTTGTTCCCAACCAATTCATCTGAATTATCTAGAATAGTTGATAACTTCCTCGCTCTTTCTAGCAATTAATTAAACATGTTGTTTTAAAATCCAAGGAAGAAAAAAAGTCTTATACTATCATGAAATATGCCCGAGACACAAGTTCTTTAATGCGGATCTTCAGGAACATATCAGCAGTGGTGTATCGTAACCAATTTCAATGCCTAAAACCAATATTTGAATGATCACCCGTTAGACACCTAGATTCCAGTAGAATAGGGGACATACAATCCGTAATCGAGTTCCAGATTGTACAATCAATCATCGTTATATTGCGCCTTTGAATATTAATATATTTCTCTTGAAAAAGAACTGTAGCAAAATCATGAATATTGAAAATTCTCTAGGTGCTCGTTTTAAGCAAAGCCTTTGTGATAAAAAAAAAAAATTCTTCAAATATATAGACCACCTTCATTCTTTGGCAGAAGACGGCATCCCCAAGCAACAAGCACCAAATTATGTAAGTTTATTTGCTTTCCCATGCCAACAGAAGTTTCTAATACAATTTTCCAGATTAATAGGTTAAAGAATTATTTAATTTCTCAATATTAATCTCCCTAAACAAAGAAAGAGTTAATAATTTCTAATTCGGAATTATTGAATTAATATTGACGGTAGTGGTCTGTAATAATTGTTTTCTTTGAACTCTCCCAAATAAAGGAATTCAAAGACATATGACAGAAAGAATGCGACGGTTCATACGCATAATCTTAAGAAGGTTCATGGTTTCTCTATAAACAGTGAAAGCTCTAATGAACATGCCGGACCTTTTCGAATTAATATGCTGAACAAAAGATGCTTCAATCAATTTTAGAAGTTTCCCTTTAACAAAGCGTATTACAATTTGTGCCGCTGCAAAAATAAATCATATTATCCATTAAATGAAAATAAGATGAAAAATTCGTACCTCTAGGTACCTGCTGAGATAAGACTCAAAAAATCTGTTGGGATTGATTATATGCAAGTGTTTTTTGTAATTTTGTTATGATATTTTGAGGGGAAAAAAAAGTAATGTAATCTATAAATAGAGTATTTAGTTATTGTTCTCAATTATATATGTGAGAACATATCATAAAGATCTGATATTAGTTATAAGTTATTAATTATGCTTATGAAGCATTTAGGATATGCAGATATAGATTTTAGGGGACCTAGACCCACAAAATATTTCACAATCTGTATTTAAGTTGGGGCACTTTATTTTGACGAGATAAATATGTTTTATATGTCCAAATCAATGAATCAATCTAACCTGGATTGTACTAGTCATGATGATTCCTAAATAGAGACATTAATGTATTTAAAATACAATATTGAATCATGACCTCAATATATTATAATTCTTTGTAATTCCTTGCTGTCTGTTTAATATATTTCCTTTACCCGGAGTGATCAGTGACTCACATTTATTTATTGTATCTTATTAATTAGCAGTGAGTATGATCGATTTTATATTTATCAAAAGTGCTCTTTATGTTAGGAAAGCAATATTATTAATAGTCGAGACATTACTACGAAAATATGCATTTCATAACTATACTATTCACATGAGTGTTAATTTGGTACTTAGATAAATGAGATCCGAATCCTATTTTGACACAAATATCAAATGAGCCACTTTTATGATAGGATCATAAATAATTAAATTGGCCGATTGACAATTAGTGGAGTGCATACAATTAGAGAGATCAATCTAATTAATAACCTTGCTCTGGTCACGAACGTTATTATGAAAGGTAAAATCACATGAAAAATGGTTGTAATTATGTTTGACCTTGAAATAGAAAATTAAAGGTTTCTTACAATTTATGTATTTAACTTGAGGTTTCAGATTTAATTTTATAGGGCCAAAAATTAAAGTTAATTATAAATATATTTAAAATAATAATAAATATATTTTCCATATGATCTTCTTGCTAGCACCATAAATTTTTAGAATATGGATTCACTTGCAACAAGTTAGTGCCTAAAAAAGCAGTTGGGATGTGCGTGTTTTCATACATGTAACACAAACAAAATTTGTTACTCATACATTTGTATTACATATATTTTATAGGACCCAATGAATATTGGTTGCGTAAAATGTGTTTATATTTGATGGTTAAAATAGATATATGCAATTTTCCTTTATAAAATAAATAGTTGTGATGATCATTGAAATTTTACATTTTAATTTGTTAATATAAATACTAAATCAGTTTTGAATATAAATTGGATTGGATATCGACTAGATGGATTTTTTAAAATTGGTGTGAAATACGAGCTGGTGATATGTATACAGGCCTCTTTGTGGTAGAACATGTCACACGCCCATTGGTGGTGAAACTCCAATCAATTCCTTTGTGGCACAAATAGACCTCTCGTAGTTTATTTTTATTTAGATCTTTTACGGCCTCTATTTATAATTTTCTATGCTAGCCAAGAGAGACTAGGAGAATAATTGACAAGTCCAGCACAAGCAATCTATTCTCGCACACCAATTAATTCAACGAGGGGAGGAGAATAGTGAGGAAGCTCACAAAGGTTTGAAATTCTTAATATCATCTAGTAATTATTGCCCAATAACATGAGATGGATTTAAAGAGCAAGGAAAAATTTTAAAATATATTCCGTTGCATTATATATATGTTTTTCTTGTAAAATTGTTTTTCTAAAACAACAAAAGCAATGCTTATTATGCAAGTTTTTGACAAAATATTCCATGACGGAAGCACAGAAAAAATATTAGCAAGAAATAATTTTAGAAATATTTTTTATTCTGTTTAACTATGAGTTATTAATGCTTCTCCAATATTTATAGGGACAGAACTGTAGCAAGAATAACAAAACCACGTATTGTGAGCTCAAAGTTAGGGGCTTATGATTTTAGATTGGGATATGTATATGAATATGCATTGTTTCTTATGTATAGAGAGAATAATTGATGTTTCTAGTTAGGATGACAATATCTAAAACTTTAATATGTCTCTAAAACGACATCAATAAGTATTAAAGCCACTGTAACAGAGGGTATTACTTCCAAAAGGTCAATATTCCCCGCACAAGCCTGGTTTTAGCAAGGACCTGAGGGACTTGGCTGCCACTTCTGAAGATGGTTTAGTCATTTTCTTGAGAGCAGTTGATAGTTCCTTCAGTGCTTTGCCAGATTCGAAGCTAATTTTCATGCATGCTTCTTGAATTTGTTCTCTGATTTCTGGTGATGTCTGTAGAGTTGGCACCAATTTGCAAGGATGTTAGTTAAGCATGGTAAGATATAAATCATAAGAAATACATAAATAATACTTTATTAATTGATTTAAATGGTTTTACCCATGGAGGCTTAAGCTTTTGCCCAGTTTAATGCATTCTAAAGAGTACTCAAGTAGGTGGTGACATAGTTAGAATATACTCTATGTCTTTTTAGTAGAGGGTAATTCTCCCATATACTCTATTATTATTATTTTATCTCGTTTTCTTTAATAAAGAAAATAGAGAACAACTAGCATTAGGTTGACAAAGCGCATCTCAATTATATTGAACTTATCAAGTAGATTATCACACCGTAAGGTGTTTGACATATCAGTTTAAACTAAAAACAATGAAAAGCTCTTACATATGACAGTAAAAATAAAAAATAATACTTCTCACAATAAAAATAAAAAACAATTGCAATGCTATAGTATTTGAACAAAAAGTTTTGGTTCAAACCAATTTGTCAAATATCATAAGTCTTTCATTCAAATTTAGTAAAAAAAATAAAACTAGAGGAAAAAAGCACTCCATCAAGGATAGTCCATGAGTACTACTAACTCGCAAAAAATACATATTATCATACAGTCTATAACATGACTGTAGGTTTTGGTAAAATTTGTAGTGTTTCTGCCATTGTAGGAACTAGTATTTGTTGAAGAATGATTCAAAAATAATGGGTCCACATTTTGTGTCAATAAGTCCTAGTCTTTAGGAAATTTGTTTATTATTTTATTGTTATTTGATTTGTTAGTGGGGGTGTAGCCTACGTTTTAGATTTTTATGCTTTACTGGTAAAAAATAAGTTGTTCACTTGCCTACTTTATCTCTATGTAGTTGAGAAAATGGGTAAAGTCAGTTAAATTTACAAGCCTATATAATAGGCCCTGTTGCAGTTAATAAATGTATTTAGAGCAATTCCAAAGCATGTTTTTCATCTTTCTTTTTCTTTTTTCCTCTATTCCTTATTGCTTTTCAAAGTAAACTTTGTCCTCTTCCCAACAAAATTGGTATCCAAGCTTTAAAGAGTCCTGGCGAGTGTCTTAGTTGAGTGCAAAACATGTTAGTTGAGAGAAAAACAATGGCAGTCAATGGAAGTACCATGAGCATTTCTCAACCTCTTATTCCCATTTTCAAAGGAGAGTGCTATGAGTTCTGGAGTATTAAAATGAAGACTCTATTTAGATCTCAAGATCTTTGGGATTGGTAGAGAGCGGCTACGACAACACTGATGCTGATGAAGATCGGTTGAGGGAGAACAAGAAGAAAGATTCAAAGGCATTGTTCATCATTCAACAAGCAGTTCATGACACAATGTTCTCAAGAATTGCAACAGTCACCACTTCAAAGGAGGCATGTGAAACACTGCAGAAAGAATTCCAAGGCTCTTCAAAGGTAATAGCAGTGAAACTTTAGACTCTCTGAAATAATTTGAGGCGTTGCTCGTGAAGGGTAATGAAACATTGCAAGATTTTTTGTCTAGAATAATTTCAATTGTTAGTCAAATGAGTTCTTATGGGGAACAAATTTCTGATGCAACTATAGTATCCAAAGTTCTACGAAGTTTGACTACAAAATATGATTATATAGTGACTGCAATTGAGGAGACTAAGGATTTGTTTGTTTTTTCCTTTGATGAACTAATGGGTTCTTTGCAAGCACATGAGGCAAGGCGAAACAGGTTAGCTGAGAAGAATGAAGAAAAGGCATTTCAAGCTTTTCAAATGAAGGGGGAGACAGACAAAAAGGAAGACTTTGGTGGAAAAAGACGTAGAAGAGGAGGCTCTTGTGGTAGAGGACATGGCAGAGGTAGAGGAAGAGGCCGTTCTGATGGACAAGAGAGGCAGTTCGTTGGGGATCAAAAATGGAACAAGAGCTCTGTTTAGTGTTAAACTACAAAAAGTTTGGGCATGTAAAGGCAAATTGTAGGCAAGGCTCACAAGTAAGCTACATGGAAGAAGAAAATGAGGAGAGTAAGTTATTTCTAGTTCATTCTTATTGTAACGAAGTTCCAAATGATGTTTGGTTTTTGGATAGTGGATGTTCGAATCACATGACTGGCAATAGATCATTGTTTAAAGAGCTTGATGAGTCACAAAAGATACAAGTCAGACTTGGAGATAACGAGCAGATTCAAGTTGAAGGCAAAGGCACGGTTGCTGTGAAGACTGGCCATGGTTAGTAAAACTACTTTACAATGTTTTCTTTGTTCCTAATCTAGCACATAGTTTGTTAAGTGTTGGGTAGTTGATGGCTAATGGCTATACAATTTTATTTGATAATGGAGCATGTGTTATTAATGACAAGGAGTCTGGACAGTCCATTGTAAGTGTGCAAATGACTGAAAACAAGATGTTTCCACTTAGAATCTCTAACGTGAAAAATCAAGCTCTCATTGCTAGTGAGAAGAATGAATCCAAGATGTGGAACTTGAGATATGGGCATCTCAACATCAAAGGCTTGCAGCTCTTACGTTAGAAAGGTATGGTCCTTGGATTACCTCAAATTGGTTCACTTAGTTCATGTGAAGGGTGTATTTATGGAAAACAGACAAGAAAGCCCTTTCCAACTGGACAATCCTGGAGAGCCTTTGAATGCCTTGAGTTAATTCATGCTGATTTATGTGGGCCTATAAGAACTACATCACTTGGTGGGAGTAAGTATTTTTTGCTCTTTATTGATGATTATAGTCGAATGAGCTGGGTTTATTTTCTAACAGAAAAGTTAGAGACCTTTGAAATTTTTAGAAAATTCAAGGCTCTTGTGGAAAAGCAGAGGGGCACTTTTATAAAGACTCTTCGTACAGATCGAGGTGGTGAGTTTTTATCTAAAGAATTTAACTATTTTTGTGAAGAAAATGGCATTCGCAGGGAGTTAACAGCACCTTATACACCAAAGCAAAATGGTGTAGCCAAAGGGAAGAATCGAACCGTTGTGGAAATGGCTAGAAGCTTGCTAAATGCTAGAGGGCTTTTGAATCTTTTTTGGGCTGAAGCGATGGCAACATTAGTTTACTTGTTGAACATTTCTCTGAAAAGGGCTGTCTTGAATCAAACACCATATGAAGCATGGCGAGGTAGAAGACCATCGGTAAGCCACTTAAGAATTTTTGGTTGTATTGCCTATGCTTTGAAAAATTCTCAAGTTTGTCAAAAACCTAAGGAGAAACCTAAAAAATGCAATTTTGTTGGATATTGTAATCAATCCAAAGCATATCGGTTATATAATCCTTTTAGTGGCAAAGTAATTATAAGGAGAGATGTAGTTTTTGATGAAGGTGCAAGTTGGAATTGGAATGAAGAAAATGAACGAACTTAAATTCAGATCTCATCGGAAAGTGAGATTCCAGCAACGGAAGGTGTTGTGCCTATTCCTGCAAATTCTCCTACTCCTTTTTGGTCACCAGCTTCCTCAACATCAACTTTAAGAAGTAGCAGTTCATCCTCCTTACAAGAATCTTTTGATGAAATGCATCCTAAAAAGTTTAGATCTTTAAGAGAGATCTATGAATCTTGTCAATTTGCTCTTTTTGTCATAGATCCTATAACCTTTTATGAAGTAGCAACAAAAGAAGAATGGTGGAATGCAATGAAAGAAGAGTTGGTGGCAATCCAAAAGAATGAAACATGGGAGTGGTGGATCTACCGGAAGGCAAGAATGCAATTGGTCTCAAGTGGATGTTCAAAACAAAATATCATGCTGATGGATCCATTCAAAAGCATAAGGCTCAGCTCATGGCAAAAGGATATTCACAGCAACAAGGTATTGATTTTGAAGAAATTTTTTCTCCAGTTGTTTGATTTGAAATTGTGAGAATTGTTTTAGCTTTAGCTGCATAACTACATTGGCCTGTCTATCAATTCGATGTCAAGTCTGTATTTTCAAATGGAGACTTGCAAGAAGAAGTTTATGTCACTCAACCAGAAGGGTTCATAGTTAAAGGCAAGGAAACGAAGGTGTACAAGTTGAGAAAGGCACTCTATCGGCGAAAACAAGCTCCACGAGCATGGTACAGCAAGATTGATGGCTATTTTTGTCAAAATGGTTTCACAAGAAGTGAAAATGAGCCCACCCTCTACATCAAGAAGCAAGGTAGAGGTGACTTTATCATTGTTTGTCTTTATGTTGATGATATTATATATATAAGCTCCTCTGATTCTCTTGTGGCTGATTTTAAGTCCAATATAATGAAGAAATTTGAGATGTCAAACATGGGTTTATTACATTATTTTCTTAGACTTGAGGTGAAGCAAGGACTTGATGGAATTTTTATCTCACAAAGGAAATATGCAATAGATCTTCTCAAAAGATTCAGCTTACTCAATTGCAAACCAACTGCTATGCCCATGAATTTGAATGAGAAGCTACAACTTAAAGATGATACAAAAGAGGCTAATGCAAAGAATTTCAAAAGCTTGGTTGGAGGTTTGATTTATTTGACTCATACTAGGCTAGATATTGCTTTCACTATTGGTGTAATTTCTAGGTTCATGCAAAATCCCACAAAGCACCATTTTGAAGCAGCAAAAAGAGTCCTACGATATGTTGCTGGAACTGCAAATTATGGGATCTAGTATACTCAAGCGTCCAACTTCAGCCTCTGCGGGTTTACTGTTAGTGATTGGGCAAGTTCACTGGATAATCGAAAGAGCACCTCAGCTAGTGTTTTCAGTCTTGGGTCAGAAGCAATTACATGGAGTTCAAAGAAGCAAGTTACAATAGCATTATCCTCTTTAGAAGCAGAGTACGTTGCAGCAACTTCAGCAGCCTATCAAGCAATTTAGCTTAGAAGAATCCTTGCAGATCTTCACAAAAAGCAAGAAGGTGCAACTGATATTTTCTGTGATAACAAGGCAATGATTAAAATGACAAAAAATCCAATTTTCTATGGAAGGACGAAACATATCAACACTCGCCCACATTTCATCCGAGACTTGGTTGCAAGTAAGGAAATCATGCTGAAGCACTACAGTACACATGAACAGGTGGCAGATATTAATCACTTCCAGGGGATAAGTTTGTTTACTTCATATCATAGTTTGGTGTTTGCAATTTTGAATCAAGGGGGAGTGTTGAAGAATGATTCAAAAATAATGGGACAATATTTTGTGTCAATAAGTCCTAGTCTTTAGGAAATTTGTTTATTGTTTTATTGTTATATGATTTGTTAGTGGGGGTGTCAACCCACGTTTTAGATTTTTATACTTTAGTGGTCAAAAATAAGTTGTTCACGTGCCTACTTTATCTCTATGTAGTTCAAAAAGTGGGTAAAGTCAGTTAAATTTGTAAGCCTATATAATAAGCCTTGTTACAGTTAATAAATGTATTCAGAGCAATTCCAAAACATATTTTTCATCTTCCTTTTCCTTTATTCCTTATTGCTTTTCAAAGTAAACTTTGTCCTCTTCCTAACAGTATTAATAACATGTTTAGGTATTAATTTCTTATCCAAACATTTTATGGCTTTTTGAAATTAATTATGTGCATTGAACTAAATAAACAAATAAATGCTTTTTTTTGGCACTGAAACATGTATAGAATGACGATTTAAATACTTTGATGAGATCAACGTTGTGGTGCCTATGAAGTGCTTCAATTCAAAAGGCACATTGGCAAGTCAGAGTTCCAATTTTAAGGTATTGTTTCCATGGATGATGAAATTGGAATCGTCCATGACCTGGCTCCCATCTTGCAAAATTTACCTGAAATGGTATACTTCATTATATTATATTAGTATAATGTATCGATGAAAAAAAAAAAGAAAGAAAAAGAAAGGGAAATCAGCAGGACCCACCAAAGATTCTTCGCTACTCTTTGAGTTGAGCACACTTCTATATCCTTGTAGAAATGCCTTGCTCTCGTCTTTATTAGACTCTTCATTCCTTGATGTGCCAAAATATTCACCTCCAAATCCTATAAATTATTAATACTTACTTAATGATGTTTTTAGGCTCATGCATTGAATTTTTTTAAAAAATGACTATTGAAATTAGCCCCATGAGACTTGTGAATAAATAATTAAATTGTTCCTTTAGTATTTACATTAATATTTTACTTGGTGTTAGTCGTGTATGCCCTAAGGAGTAAAAATGTATATGTTTTTGGAGACATTTTTATCAATAAAGAATTTATTTATTATTTATATACCAAATCTTATCCTCTTTACGTTTATATTTGTTGAATGTATGTTAAGCAAACAAAAATCTGAGACTGTTGTTCTAAACCTTTAAAAATTGGGCATATGATGGATAGATTATGCGGAAGACACAATTCTTAAGATGACGGTCTAAATTATAAGATTCACAATCGAGGGAATAAAGTTGAATGCTTTGTTCACGCAAAGATTGTTATGTTGTCAATATCCCTAACGGCAGATGGTTTGTCTTAACCATCAAAGGTGGACTCCATGAATTGAAACATTGCCACATTGTCGTAGGCGACGATGTGTTGAATCCGGACATAAAGTGAATTGATTTGGATTAATAATTCTATCTCGACAAATCGATTCACTTTAGATAATCATTAATATTATATGTTGATCCTAAGATGAATAGTAGGCCTATTATTTTGACTTATGTCTTTTGATATACCAAAAAGTGACATCCAAATTTTAATATTGGTATGCATGTCGGTACATTGGAGGCATAACTCTTGATAGCGTAGACCTGTTATTCATAGATATGGAATCCATAGCTCCTCCTTAGGAGTAGTTGATATTCTCATATTTGCGTTATCCTGTAATTAGAAAACTGGAGCATTTGACCATTTAGATACATAGGTGTAACTGAATGGTATACCATCTTTAGATGGTAAGTTTTTCGATGGTGAGATACTGGAACATAAGATAAAAATAATCAGGAAGGTAAGACAAAACTTGTCCTTAAGTTGATTATGGATAATCCTATGGGGATACGATACATTATGATATGTCATGTAGGCTTAGCTATATGGGCTTCGTAATTCTATATAGTTCAAAAGTGTAGCTCCAAGCTTTTAGTAGGTAGCGTTGGAGTTAATAATTATGAAATGAATATCTAGGATATTGGGTTTCATAATTATTGGGAGCTTGAACTATATAGGTCCATCAAGTCTCCTTTGTTAACTCATAAAAATCCTATAACAATACAGCATTCTTTTTCAATAATTGGAGACTTATGTCAAATTTACCAAATTGACTGAAATTTGATAAAATCAGATAATTCATGTTTGTTGATCGGTTGAATTAATTTTGTGATAAAATTAATTCAAGATAAACTTGTTGAATTATCGGGATTAGATAATTCATGTTTGTTTATCGGTTGGATTAATTTTGAATAAATTAATTCAAGATAAACTTGTTGAATTATCAAGAATATTTATTTTCCTAGAGATTATCTAGATATGACTGTTTTAATGAGATAACTTCCCTATTGGGTTATTTGAATTAAAACTGAGGCTTTGTCCCAAGAATCTCGCATGACAAATAAAGATTCGCAGGGATTTTTTATTGGAGGTTTGGCAGGCCGATCTTTAAGTTCAGCCTGCTGATTGAGGAGGTTCTATAGGCCGATCTGTGAGTTCTACCTGCCAACCAAGTGATAAAAAAATCATGCGTTTTCACGTGGATTTTATCTTTTATTGATCCTAATTTGATTTTGATTCGAATTGCGAGGCCTTATCTAATAAGGATTGACTCTTGGGCCCAACTTCTATATAAAGGCGAGTAAGACTCATTGTTATAGAGATCAGTTGAGAAATCTAGAGTGAGACTCTGTCAATGAGAATCTAAAACTCCCCGGAGAGCTATCATTCATAAATCACGAATTATAGCTTTGGGCATTTCTCTACTGGTTAGAAGGAGAGTCACCTTGGGAAATGTTGAACGTTATAAGCCCATACTCACTCCGATCGTGGATAGAGAATAACAAAAAAGGCTAGTTAGTTGAGATCCTTCTTGAACGTTACTTCTCTTCACTGATTGCGGTAGCTTTTCGGCATATACAAGGTTAGTAAGATCTAGTTAATTTATGCATATAGTGTGTCAAACTTATTTTTTAGAAAATACTCTAATATAAAAAATTTTAAAATTTTACTGCGTATTATTTTTTCAACAATTGGTATCAGAGCTAGGTTTTTACATAAATTTGCAAGTTTGTGATCATGTTATATGAATAAATTTTGTGATCTTGATCTCTCCTTTGGTTGGATTTAATTTTTTAGAGAGTTGGTACTCTGAGTTTCAATATATTTTTATGTTGTTATGGATTATATGGTGAATGTTTATTAAGTAATTATGATTGATTAAATTATTATTTAATTATTTATTAATTAATTAATTTATACTGGTTATGATTCCTTAGAGGTTAGAATGTGTATCTAGGTTTTTCATATAATTAGATAGCAGACCATCATCTCCATTTATGAATTATTATTTAATTTTAAATTTGTGAGAATTTTATAATTAAATAATCATTTGAAGAAGACGAATCTAGAAGGCGGATCTAAAAGATACATGATGGCGTTCCCAAGTATTTCCTGAGTCTCTAATTTTATTTTTTTGAATTGTTGAAAATAAAATTGATAAATTGCATCAAAATTGTATTTTTTGGAAAGGGGTGATCTTTGCTCGGTCGGCATGCCAAACCATCCAGTTTGGTATCGATAGGCCAAACTCTTGGGTTCAATAGGCCATCAACTGGCAGAAATCTAGATGCTCTAAGAACAGGCCAAAATATCATAATCGATAGGCCGACCTGAAAAGATTGGCAGGCCAATGGGTCATGCCGGCAGATAGCTGGAAATTTTTCCAAAAAAGGTGTAGTTTTCAATGCAGCTTTAATTTTATTTTTGCGACAATTTTAAGAAACATTAAAATTTGGATATGACCAAAAATATGGAGTATTGGATCTATGCAAGATTGAAGACTTGAAAATGGGCATTACATAAAGAGGGATATAGCTTGAGGATTCAAGGATGAAGTATCGATAATATGTTTCGATTATTCTCTTGTAATCTTTATTCTCTAGGGTGGAACCATAATATTACTATTACTTATTGTTATTTTGCTTGTAGCTTTGCTTGTCTGCATTATAATATAATTTGCCATGTATAATGATTGCAAGTCATATAAAATAGGGAGTGTGGCTCAATTTAAAATCGTTTATGCATTTTTTTTAAATAAAACCTTGATTTCAAAAGATTAAGTGGGAGAAGGTTTTCGTAGAGAGGACTTAAGGCCTTCATCGTTGGTCCATAGGTAGCACATGATGGTTCTGACCCCTAGGAATGGACTTTATCATGTACCGGGTTGGATCTCTAAGAGGATAAGGTATTTTAGCATGATTTATGATTGCACACCCTTAGGTGGTGATTATAAATATGGTGATTATAAATCATGGATAAAATATTGAAACGATGGTTATACACTCATGTTAATTTTATTATTAACCTCCTCTAAGAGCTCTGTTAATAAATTATTGGCCAAAGAAATGATTATCAATATATGTCGGATCATATGGGTCCTAGATGGCATATACTAATCAGGAGGGGATCTGTGTTGCTGATTGAATTTGGCAAGACTCCCCTATGAGCTTATTGAATTCTGAGTTGGGAATTATCATTGTAAGGTTGTGATATTTTCAAGGTTTTGGCACATAAACATATTTGTGTGTTTTTACATGATTGTGTTATCTTACTAAATTATTGTGATATGTTTGCTTATGTTTGGTATATGATTCTTTATTGTAGATTAAAAATGTCTAAAATGCTTTATTATCAATACTTGACAAAAACCAATTAATCGGAGAGAATTATAATGATTCAAAATGGAACCTAAATATCATCCTCTCCTTTGAGAAACTAAAATTTTTGTTGACAACCCCTTGTCCTCCCGAGCGTACGAGACATTCCACCAACGATCATATCCAAGCATATGATCATTGAAAAAATGTAATGATTAGGCCTGCTGTTATGTTATGGCCAACATGAACAACGTGCTCCAGGCACAACATGAGGATTATGAGACTGCTAAGCAAATCTTGGATAATCTGGAAGACATGTTTAGAGGCTAGGCTCTAACAAACCGACAAGGGGCACTTCAAAAACTCTTAAACTATAAGCAAAAACTGGAGACATTTGTAAAGGAGCATATAATGTTGATCATGGGTTACCATGCTGGGCACAAACCAATGGAGTCAACATCAATGCTAAAACTTAGATAACTATGGTGTTTGAGACTCTATCAAAGGAATGCATTTTGTTTAGAGCTACTTTTAATTTAAGCAATAGATATGATATGACCTTAATTGAATTAATGAAACGGTTACAAGAGTTCAAACTGCTGATCAGAGAATCTCCTGTATGTGTTGAGGCCAACTTGGTGGCTGCTTTTGGTTCCAATCCCAACCCTGGGAATGCAAAGAAACAACAAGCCAAGAATGGGAAGTCTTGTGTTTCTGCTAACAACAAGAGCAAGAAGAAGAAGAAGAAGAAGAAGAACCCAAAGATGCTGAAGTGCTTCTTTTGTGGGAAGGTCGGGTACATCAAGAAGAATTGCAAGGACTTCCTTTTTGAGGAGGTAGGTGTGATCTTCTGTATTTAGAAACTTGTTTAGTTGAGAAATCCAGTGACATTTGTGTCATAGATTTTGGTGCAACTGATGATGTTTGTGTTTCTTTGCAGGGGATCAAAAAAACAAGAAGTCTGCTTCATGAAGAGTTCATGCTTTAGATGGACGATGGATCAATGGTCTTAGCAGAAGCAACGGGAGATATCCATCTTTATTTTGATAATTATAAGAATTTAATTTTACGGGATTGTTTTTATGTTTCTAAATTTAAGAGGAATTTAATTTCTATAGCTTGTTTACTTAAAGACTCATATTTGATTTCTTTTAATAATACAGTGATGATTCATAAAAACAAATCTTTTATTTGTTCTAGATAGATGCAAAATAATCTATATTTTATCAAACCTAAAATGGACTTACTGCTTAATGCTAAGATGAATGATAATAACTCTAAAAGACTCTAAACTTCTCACTCTAATAAGACTTATCTTTGGCATTTACGCCTTGGTCATATTAACCTAAATAGGATTCAAAGGTTGGTAAGGGATGGACCTTTAAGTCACTTAAAGGTGGAATCTATACCTTAATGTCAATCTTGTTGTGAGGGTAAAATAACCAAAAGACCATTCAGGTCTAAGGGCAATAGGGGCGAATGGGTTCTAAAACTTGTGCATAGTGATGTTTGTAGACCAATGAACATCTGGGCATGAGGAGGGTATGAGTTCTATATCACTTTTATTGACGATTGCTCAAGATATGGGTATGTGTACTTGATGCACCACAAAAGCGAAACTTATGATTAGTTCAGGGAGTTTTGAGCTGAAGTGGAAAAGTAATTGGGTAGACCCATAAAGGCACTTCGATCCGATGAGGTGGTGAATACCTTTTTGATGAGTTCTTGGGACACTTATTAGAGAATGGGATTTTATCCCAGTTGACTGTTCCAAGTACTATGCAGTAGAATGGCATAGCGGAGTGAAGAAATAAGACTTTACTAGACATGGTCAAGTCCATGATGAATTATTCATCATTACCTTCATCCTTTTGGGGATATGCACTACGCATGTTATTTTTTGAACAACGTGCCTTCCAAATCGGTCCTTAAAACTCCTCATGAGTTGTGGATAGGATCCTTAAACCATATTTACATGTAAGGATGTCTAGCTCATGTCCTATTTAAGAATGCAAATAAGTTGGAAGTACGTTCGAAAGTTTGCGTGTTTGTAGGATATCCAAAAGAGACTAAAGGAGGTTATTTTTATAACCCAAAGGAAAATAAAGTCATGGTTTTAACTTATGCAACTTTTCCTGAGGAGAGTTACATGGATGACTTTAAGTCTTGAAGCAAAGTGGTGCTTGAGGAGTTAACAAGTGATTCAATCACTCTGGGGGTTCTGGTAGAAACTGCTCCAATCAGTGTAGAAAAACTAAATGAACTCGAACAACAACCAAAAGGGCTTCGGTGTAGTGGGATGGTCGGGTGTCAACTCGAGAGGAATATGTTCAATGGCAAGGCCTTCTTGGCTGAACCGGATGAACATGACGGGGATCCCTACACTTATGTAGAGACTATGGAGGATGCTAATTCAAAACTCTAGACAGAGGCTATGAACACAGAGATGAGCTCTATGAAGACTAATTAGGTCTGGGTACTTGTAGATCTTCCTCCATAGGGTGTAAATGGATCTATAAGATTAAAATAGAAGTGGATAGAAAAGTCGAAACCTTTAAGGCTAGACTGGTAGCTAAGGGATACATGCAAAAAGAAGGAATCAATTACAAGGAAACATTTTCACCTATAGCCATGCTTAAGTCCATTTGGATTCTCTTGTCCATATCTACCACTCTCAACTACGAGATTTGGCAAATGGATGTCAAGACGGCCTTTCTGAATGGCTATCTTGATGAGTCCATTTATATAGAATAACCAGATGGGTTCAAGGCTAAGGGTCTAGAAGGTAAGGTTTATAAGCTGCTAAAATCAATATATGGACTTAAGCAAGCTTCCCGTTCTTGTAACATAAGATTTGATCAAGTGATCAACACTTATGGGTTCTCACAAAATATGGATGAACCATGTGTGTGCAAACACATTAAGGATGGGAAGGTAGTTTTTCTACTACTCTATGTAGATGACATTTTACTAATTGGCAATGACGTAAGAGTATCGTTATCAGTCAAATTATGGTTGACCAAATAGTTTGACATGAAGGACTTGGGTGAGGCTAATTTTGTTCTTGGTATCCAGATTTTTTGGGATAGGAAGAACAAAATGAAAGCTTTGTCATAAGCCAGCTACATAGATAAAATTCTCAAAAGGTTTGCAATGTAGGATTCTAAGAAAGGTGGGCAACCATCTAGGTCTAGAATTACTCTTTCTAAGAAAAACTCTCTAAAGTCTAAGGAAGAAAGAGAATACATGAAGAAGGTACCTCATGCTTCGGCAGTAGGTAGTCTCATGTATGCCATGCTTTGCACATGACCAGATATTTATTATACGGTCGAAACTGTAAGTCGATTTCAGGCGGATCCAACACCGAACCATTGGGTTGCAGTCAAGCATATTTTCAAGTACCTAAGAAGGGCTCAAGGGTATATGCTTATGTATTCAGGTGAGGACTTAACGCCTCTAGGATACATTGATTTAGATTTCCAATCCTGTTTGGATTTTAGGAGATCGACTTTGAGTTTTATGTTTACTTTGGGCAACGGTGCCATAAGTTAGAGAAGTGTGAAGTAAGATTACACTTCGGATTCAACGATGGAGGTCGAGTATATGGTAGCTAGTGATACTTCCAAAAGAAATAATGAGGCTTTGCAAGTTCCTTGGGGACTTTAAGGTTGTTCCTAGCATGTATAAGGCAGTATCGTTATGCTATGATAACAATGCAACGGTAGCTAATGTTAAGGAACCAAGATTTCACAAGAAAAGTAAGCATATTGATCGGAAGTATCACGTGATAAAGGACTTCATTAAGGGTTCACGATGTGTAAAATTGCATCAGAGGATAATTTAATAGATCCATTCACGAAACACTTACTAACAGAGTCTTCGAGAGACATGTGGAAGCTATGGGGATGCGATATTTGTCATATTTACTCACTTAGTGCAAGTGGAAAATTGTTAGATGTATATGCCCTAAGGAATAAAAGTGTAATATGTTTTTGAAGACATTTTTATCAATAAATAATTTATTTATTATTTACATACCAAATCTTATCCTCTTTATGTTCATATTTGTTGAATGTATGTTAAGCAAATAAAAGTCTAAAACTGTCGTTCTAAACTTTTAAGAATTGGGTATATGATAGACAGATTATTCAGAAGACACGATTCTCAAGGTGACAGTCTAAATCATAAGATCCGCAAACAAGGGAATAAAGTTGGGTACTTTATTCATGCAAAGATTGTTATGTTGTCTATATCCCTAATGGGAGATGGTTTGTCTTGACCATCGAAGGTGGACTTCACGAATGAAACATTGGCACATTGTCATAGGTGACGATGTGTTGGATCGGGACATAAAGTGAATTGATTTAGATTAATAATTTTGTCTCGACAAATCGATTCACTTTAGATGATCATTTGTATTGTATCTTAATCCTGAGATGAATAGTGGGCTCGTTGTTTTGACTTATGTCTTTTGATATACCAAAGGGTGACATCTAGATTTTAATAGTGGTATGCATGTCGGTATGTTAGAGGCATGACTCTTGATAGCGTAGGCCTATTATTCATAGATATAGAATCCATAGCTTCTCTTTAGGAGTAGTTGATATCCTCTTATATGCGTTATCCTATAATTGAAAAACTAGAGCGCTCAACCATTTGGATGCATAGGCATAACTGAATGGTATGTCGTCTTTGCATGGTAAGTTTTATGATGGTGAGATAATGAAATATAAGATAAAAATAATTGAGAAGGTAAGACAGAACTTGTCCTTAAGCTGATTATAGATAATCCTATGGGGATATGATACATTATGATATGTCATGGAGACTTAGTTATATGGGCTTCGTAATTCTATATAGTTCGAGAATGCAGCTCCAAGCTTATAGTGGAGTAGCGTTGGAGTTGATAATTATGAAATGAATATCTAGGATATTGGGTTTTATAATTATCGGGAGCTTGAACTATATAGATCCATCAAGTTTCCTTTGCTAGCTCATAAAAATCCTATAACGATATGGCGTGCTTTTTCAATAATTGGTGACTTATGTCAGATTTATCAAATTGGCTGAAATTTGGTAAAATCAGATAATTCATGTTTGTTTATAGGTGGAATTAATTTTGTGATAAAATTAATTCAAGATAAACTTGTTGAATTATCGAGATTAGATAATTCATATCTGTTTATCGGTTGAATTAATTTTAAATAAATTAATTCATGATAAACTTGTTGAATTATCAAGAATATTTATTTTCCTAGAAATTATCTAGATATGATTGTTTTAATGAGATAACTTCTCTATTGGGTCATTTGAATTAAAAATAAGGCTTTATCCCATGAATCTCGGGTAGGAAATAAAAATTTGCAGGGATCTTTTATCGAAGGTTCAGTAGGCTGATCTTTAATTTTGGCCTGCCGATTGAGGAGATTCAATAATTTGATCTACCAGTTTGGCCTACAGACCGAGCGATAAAAGATCACGCATTTTCACACGAAATTTATCTTATATTGATCCTGATTTGATTTTGATTCAAATTTTTGAGGCCTTATCTGATAAAAACTGACTCCTGACCCAATCTCTATATAAAGGGGAGGGAGACTCATTGTTATAGAGATCAGTTGAGAAATCTAGAGTGAGATTATGTCAATGAAACTCTAAAACTCTTTGGAGAGCTATCATTCATAAATCACAAATTATAGCTTTGGGTATTTCTCTACAGGTTGGAAAGGTCACTTAGGGAAAAGCTGAACGATGTGAGCCCACACTCACTCCGATCATGGATAGAGAATAGCAAAGAAGTCTAGTTGGTTGAGGTTCTTCTAGAACGTTACTTCTCTCCACTGATTGCGGTAGCTTTTTGGCATATACAAGGTTAGTAAGATCTAGTTAATTTATGCATATAGTGAGTCAAACGTATAAGAACTTCGGTCACAAGATTAATTTGGTCACAGGATTAAGAACTTCAAATGTATTATTCTTTGAGTAGGGACAATTTCATGTTTCTTTAGGTGTTTTTACACGGACCATCTATTCAAGAAATTAAGGGGCTATTTGATATAGTTTTCAAAATAGGTGAAAATGTTTTTTTTTTTAAAGTGAGAATTTTTTAAGAGTTGTGCTAAGAGTGTTTTAAAATTTTTGCCTCGAAAAACATGTAAAAACATTTGTAAAAATTCTAACAATAAAAACAAACGGCCTTAATTCTAACCAGAGCAGCTGATAATATGTACAACATAATATAATACTACATTTGTATGTGATACCTTCGAGGCAATTTCCAAGCTTTTCCAAGTTAAGAGCAATCAAATTGTGAAGCTCTTTGCCGGCCCAAACAGGTTAGACCAAAATGGAGATAATCACGCAAGCAGAGCCTCCAATTAGGTTAGTCAAAAGCCTCCTATAAGCCATCTCCAAAATCTCATCGTCTCGAAAACCAAAGTCAAAGATCAAACAGACTATTAGAATAAATATCAGCAACTTGTAATCATAACTTGCCTTCACTTTCGAAAAGAACCATATAGATGTTGACATTGAAGCTGCAAAATAATCAACACAATATTTAACCATAAAAAAAGGTGATTTCTAAGTTATGTGATGAGACTATAAAAGTGTACATTTTTTAAGACTAAAATCATTTATTTATGCTTTTATTTCTCATTAAATCCTCTAATTAATAGCATTTGTGTGTTAATAGGTATTTTTGTGTCTTAGTATGTAAATATGTCTAAAAATGTGTTTTTAATATGTTTTTATGTTTAGTAATATTTTTTGTAATTTTAATAATCATTTTTGTGTATTTTACAAGTGTTTAGTTTGTAAATAATCACAATCATAAAAATATTGTGTGATTTTTTTTCGAGTCTTAAAATGTTTGTAAATAAGTTCTGAGTCTGTAAATATGTTTTATTATGTCTCTAGTAATTTCTAAAAATAATCCTGAGTCTTAAATAGCATATCTGTTAAGGTTTGTTAATTTTAGAAACTTTTATACATTTTTAGTCATTTTTGTGTGTTTTATTGTAAAATAAATATTTTTAATTATTGTGAAAATTATGTTTGTAAAATAATTAATTTTAGTTTGTTTATTTTATTTTAGATTTGAAATCTGTAAGAAAAATGAAGAAAAATGGTGTGAAAAAGAGCAAAAAGGGACCTCAAATGCTCAAGAAATAAAAAAAAAACAAAAATAAAATCAAAATTTGACACGTGCCACGATCTCACCCATCGGATCATTTCAGATCAGCACATCTCAGCTGTCTGCGTGTGCTCTCCTTCACTGATCATGTGCATTATGTCTACACATCTGCATCCTTTTTCTCACCCGTCTGATTAGATTATGGAGACCAAATATCGCGGTTAGAAATGAGTCAAAGTCACATGCCCTTACTTTTTCGAGTTGATTGCATCCACGTCGTTTAGCTAGTCGAAGTCAAAGATCCAAGGGTTGTTGTACGTCTATTCCGCGTGTCGCATCACACTAGATTACCTAGATTTTTAATCACTCTCTAGACTAATCCGAGAGAGAAAAAAATGAAAAAAAAAAAATCAATGAAAATCAAAATTAGTTAAGGAATGATAGAGTGGTTAATTATAAATTATTTCAAAAAATTCTCCATCATTTAAATTCCATCTTACATCATTCTCCACTTAAAAATATCTTAATAAAATAATAAAAATAAAAAAAATTAAAAAATCTTGTAAATAGTAGATTTTCTTCTACTATAAATACCCCCTCCATTCATGTAATTTACACCATTCTTCTTTGGAGAAAATTCTCTTCTTCTCTCTTCTTAGATTAGTCTTCTTCTAAATTTTAGTTTTTTATTTTTATAAAATAATTCTAGTTTTTATGTTGTAAAATAGCTATGATTAGTGAAAATATATGTGTTTCTACTTCCATCATGTCTTTCTAAATTTCCACTTTGCTGGAAAGAGGGGGGGATATTGTGGCAAAATTAAGGTAATCATTTTTAGTTTTTTTAAGTTGTCTAAGTTGTTATAATGTCAAAATCATTTTTAGAAAACATATGATTTTCATATTAACTTAACTAAAATTCTTGCAAAATTAAGTTTTAATTTATCATAGACATAGGATGGCACGGATAATGCTTCGGAACACTTTGATTATTTGCAGACATAAAATAGTATGGTAAATGCTTAACGGTAAATTTTGTCGGTAATTTTAGTAAGTTAATTTGAAAACATACGTATTTGTTAAAAATGAGTTTTTGATGCACTATAGACATAAATTGGTACAGTAAATGCTTGAAAACACTTGATTTATTGTAAACAAAAGATAACATATTGCATACTAAATCTATTTTAATAAATAAGTTTAGAAAAAAAACTAAAACATATTTAAATTAATGGCCAGAATTGAACCTTTAATTCTCAGTGCTTTTTAAAATTGTTGTTACCTTTAAAATTAATTACACTTATTGTTAAACTTGCATCTCCTAAGTTAAATTTTACTAATTAAAGTTCCATTTATTATTCAAATCTAAGCCACATTTCTTGTTGTTAAAATTGCCAAAAAAAAAAAAATCTAACAATGAAAAAAGGAAAAAAAATATGTGAATATTGTAAATAAATAGTAAATAAAATTAACTTTTATTCTCATATTCTACAGCTAAACATAATAGAACAGATATATTAGACCTTTGCAATATCTTTTCCCTATGGGATCGACCTCCGATTCACCGAGATTTATTACTTGAATAACCTTATACTTGAGGTTATATCGGACATATACTTTTAGACCCAAACAAGTTGGCGTCGTTGCCGGGGAACAGACAGATATAAGGATAATATATTAGTATATTTTACATATATATATATATATATGTTTCTAACTCTCTAATTTCTAACTTACTAACTGTGACGACTCTCCCTTACGTGGCCGTCACTTGACTTAACGTGGTCGTAAACTTAAACATACTTAATAATAAAGTACAAAAATTTCAGAATAATTTTTTTTTTTAATTTCTTAGAATGGATTCTTGCTATCAAATCCTTGGCATATAGCTTTAAAGGAAATACTAATTGTTTTCCAAAACATAGTAATAAATGAATTCTTAATAATAAAGAATTCTTAACGTGTAACTTTGAAAGATATAATAATCATTTCTTGAAAACTTAATTTCATAAACCGAATATAATAATATAAATTTCTCAACATGATGATAACGTAAAAATAATAATTACATTTTCACATAATCATAATTTCTAAAAGCATGATTCTTTACATAACTCATAACTTTTATTTCTT
>CAMOHE010053589.1:0-49506 GCA_946598075.1 Artocarpus hirsutus
AACCGTCGTGGTATCTTCACACCTTACCACGACGGTCTTCGTTTTCACGGGCATAACTTGCCGCGCATTTTTGCCCTTTACACGACGGTTTTTGTGAAACGGTCGTGAAATAAATGTCGTGTAATCAATATTTTCTTGTAGTGGTTACACTCTAGCACCCTATGTTGGCGACCTGAGATAGTTGATATTTTTCTTTTAAAAAAAATGTTGGAACCTTGTAGGTTCCCACTCTGGAACCTATCAGGTCACTCTCCAGTACCTCGCACCAACGACTGGAGGTGGTTTGATATTTCTTTGTTTCAAATAAAATATATTGGAGCCTAATAGGTTCTAAGTCAAAACCTTACCATGTTATCTCCAGCACCCCTCGACAGTGAGTTGATGTGGCATTTTTTTCTTTCAATAAAACTACGTTGAAATCTGGTAGGTTTCATCTCTGGAACCTACCAGGTTACGCGCTAGCATCCCATGTTGACGATCGAAGACGGTTGGTATTTCATTGTTTTAAAGAAAATATATTAGAACCTGACAGGTTCGCGCTCTAGAACCTACCAGGTTACGTTTCGACACCCCACGTTGGCGACCAAAAGCGATTGATATTTTTTTGTTTCAAAGAAAATATGTTGGAACCTAGTAGATTCTTGCCTTGGAACCTACCAAGCTACTCTTTAGCACCTTACATCAACGACCGGAGTAATCTACTGCATGATGGAGTGAGAATGAAAAGTAACTTAGACTTTTAAAAAATCATCTTTTCTAATTAAAGAAGGAAGGGAAGCTTGAAATTTTAATAAATAACTTTTTTTAATAAAAGGAGTAGTCTTTAAAAGAGCTTCTTAGGAGGATAGTCTTGAAAAGGTGCTCATATTAGGAGGTTCATTCATGTGCTATTCTCTATTTTCAATGCATCAGTACTAAGGATCATGTTTTTACTAGACCATTTAATAATTATATCAGACTGTGTCAGCACCGTCTATGAGTTATGATGTGATGCCCAAAATATAACACATCTATATTTTTGTCGCACCATTGCTCTTGCCTTCATTGTGTCCAATTGATAACTTATAAATAAACAAGAAAAATAGTGATTGAATTGAACAAAAATATAAACTTTAACAAAAGGCAAAGCATATTATTAACAATGGCATTATTGTCTTAAAAACTTCAATAAGCAAAAACTCAAATGTTGTAAGATTTTGAGAAGAGAAAAGGAGTACCTTGCGACTCTCATAAAAAAGTTGAAGAAAAAGCACATGATAAAAGACCAATAATGTCGTGTCATTGTTTGTTTCTCCGTCCTAAACCTTTAACATGCCATGGCCTTAACGTGCTTCTCAAAAGATGTATTAAGACTAACTTATTTAACAGTCGTGCTAAGCTAGGCCCATTTAATAATTCTATAGTTCTGCGCTCACTTCTTAATATCCGCGTGTTGGCCCACTAGATCCAGTCTATGTTGACACCTCAACTTCAATTCAATAATCCAAGCCCCTAGGAGCAGCTCTCGGCTTCCCATCAATTCCCAGGTAGTCTGGTTCCTTAACGCTACAAAAGTCATCAACTGAATTCCCCATAGCTCCGAAGGCCAGCTTATCAGACTCCTTAATGCAGGTCAAAACCACGTGGGGCAACATATAAACGCTATTACTGTTATTATTCATCAATTTAGTCTTTGTTGCTTGTTAAACGAGTTCTAGACTTTCATGTGTCATAAGTATAAAAGTCACATACGTGGTGTTTTTGGCAATAGTGGTGTTATTTATTATTTTTCAACAAGTATCACCTATAACAAAGAAACAAAGAAACAAATAAATAAATAAGAGTCAAACCGCTGCAAGTGCTTCACTTAAGAGGCGCTTAAATCCAATTAATTAGGGGGATGTCAGAGAAAGAGAACTCCTTTGCCCCCTGAAATACTCATGCAAGACTTTCCATCCTTATCACAATAATAATCAACTGGAAATCTCAAGGTGACTTCCTCCCCCAAAAAGAAATTTAGCAAGGAAAACTCAGAAGGGAAACCATCAGAAGGAAACAACCCAACAAGGCCTTTTTTGTTTCTTTTTTTTTATTGAATGAAAGTATATTTTTATTTCGGGTTCGTAATTGTCAAGAAACTTGAACGAACGACCTTTAAAAATTTGTCCAACCTAGATCATAAGGAGAAAGTCGAATAAAAATTCTTAAAAATTAAGAGATCAACCGTGCAAACTAAAACCAACGATTATCTTCTTTTAACCTAAATCAAAGTTGAGTTTGATTTTATGTTATTAGATATCAAAACACTTTACCAACCTAACTTAAACAGTCTCATCAGACACAAGAGCACAGGCCCCATGTAGGACCCACCAATGGAGCCTTCGCACTTGTGTGCAACGAGGCAATAACCCCGTCAGGTTTGTAAAAATTTTCCACCCAACCTCAAACCTTTAAACTTTAAAATGCCACCTTTTGTTGTCGTTTGCACACATGTCGGTGCCATTCTTAAAAAGCGTCCTTAATTAACCTGATGATGATGCTTCCAACATAACACGGCTGGTAGGAGACGTCAAAAACTTTCAAGTGAACATTTACCTCAAGAAGTCAGCTTTTGGCCCAACAGTTGGTCAATATAATATAAACAAGTTGTTAAAACATGATTTTCAGCGTTGTTTCTATAATGGACTTGCACATGGCATGCTCACTTCTTTTGTTTTTTTTTTCTTTTTTTTTTTTTTTTGAGGGACGTTATCTCTTATTAGTGTATAAATAAATGAACAACCAAATAAACAAAAAGCATGTTATTTCTTTCCGACTCAATAATTATCTCTTTCTTTAATGGTATCTTTCCCTCATTTAATTTGACCATGACGCAAACAACAAGCCACCTGGTTGTTGCAAACTTGAAAAGGCAATTTGCGCCTGAGTTTTTTTGTAAACTTGCAAAAAATTTATCAAAATTCTTGTACTAGTTTTAAATCTTCTTAAAAAAAATAAGGCCAATCGCCTGGTGAAGCGCCTACTTTATGGCTACCAAGGGAGCACGTATTTTGTCACTTGACTTTAATATGATTGGCTGTTGGGTGAGGGAGTAGGATAGTTATGGTGGATGGCACCACATGAAAATCTTGTCTCTAATTTAGACAATGCCTCCCCTAAACAGTACAAGCCCAGATGCTTTCAAAAAAACGAAAAGGACAGAAAAGAACACTTGCAAATAAGGATAAAAAAGAGGGGTGAAGATAATGACAGATGGTGTATTATTGTAGAAGAGCATGGGCCCATTGGTTGCATCATTTTAGTCTCTCAATTTGGTATTTTTTTATCTTGTTTTGTTTGGTTTTGCTCCAGACTTTATAATTAAATTAAAATTAATTATTTCACACAAAGTATTTATAAAATTTACATAAATATAAGCTAAAATAATTTAAAAACACAAAAAATACTAAAAATGCATATTTATACAGTTTTTGCCATTCATTAAAAAATTAAAAATACATATTTATGTAGTTTTGCCTCAAAATAATTATTTCACACACAAATGTTGTAATTAAAAGATATAAGGACAAGTAAAACTATAAAATGATGAAAATAAATAACATTAAATCCTTTTATTTTACATTAATTAATTATTTTAAGTCAAGTCGACAAAAGCCATATAAATATGTATTTTTAGTCTTTTAATTACAACATTAGTGTGTGAAATAATTATTTTGAATCAATTAGGCAAAAACTGCATAAAAATATATTTTTAGTATGTCTGTGTTTTAAATTATTTATGTTAGAAAAATATTTGTGTAATTTTTATAAATCTTTTGTGCCCATCTATGGATTTAAAGTCTGGAGAAAAAATAGAGCAAACGGTGTAAAAAAGTACCAAATTCAAAGCCAAAACCATCGCTTGCCGAAGTCTTCCATCCATGCGCAAGAAAGTGTGTTCAATGCATCGTGCAACCACATCGCGCATTTCGGAGAATCGCGCACCCAGGTGCGTCTGTTAGGCCCTGCAGCAGCAAATCAGAACATGCGACCCACCACGTGATGCTTTTAATTAGGTATTTCCAGCCCAACTGAATGTAAAAAATGATCGAAAATTGCATTAAATAGCACAATTTAATTTTTAATATAGCAATTAACACGCTTTTAAACATATTAAAGTAAATGACATTTTTAAAATATTGTGCTTTTTTTAAACACTTAAATTTTCAATTTAGCCTCTTCCTTTTTGTTCTTTTTCATCTCCTCTTTCTTTTCATTTTTTTTTTTTGTAATCTCGTTATTATTTTGTATTTTTTTGTACGTCATTTTATACAAAAATAAATTTTATTTTAATCTGGATAGGCTATTTACTAAACGTTATTACATTTTGATGTATTTATTTTTATTCTCAATTAATGATGTATTAATTCTCTCCTTTTCCTAAAAAGGATTGGGCTTTTTGAACAAATCGATTTTGATCTAACAGCTGTCCAAGAAATGCTCCACCGATGGTTAAAAACTACATGCTCCACCAGAGAAATGTCGATAAGATAATTGAAAAATAATATTTGGTGATTTTGACTCGAAACAAAATAAGTTAAAGCTTTGACGGATGGTCCTCAAATGTATGCTCGTAAATAACTTTCAAAGCCAGCTACAAACCGCTTCAGGAAGCAACGTCAAACATCCACTACATATGCAATAAAGTCGCCCAATAAGGTTTCTAGATAGAATTCAGAGAAGGATAAGCTATTGACATTTACCAAAAAGGCCCTTTTAAGAGTCAACTTGTGCTAAAAGGTTGAACATAAAATACTATTATAAATCAATTTTTGTAGAAAAACGCCAGCAAAAATTCACATTTGCAAATGGTACTAAAAATCTCCCCCGATGAAACCTTGTAGACCTGGCCGCCGGTTAAATGCATCTATATTAAGAATTAAAAAAACAGAAGAAAAAGTACCATAATCTTCTTAGCTTTAACCATAACCAGCCATTTACTCTCTAGAGGATACTTGAAGAGTACATCGTACAAAATAAACAGCTATATCCAACCATAGTTTGTGCAACAGGGTTTTGCTTCACAACGCGTTCCGGGTAATCCTATCCTAGCAATAACAACAAGAAGTGAATAATTGATACAAGGAATTGATATTGGTGAAACCACTCTTCACAACTGCAGGCACATAAATATACATATCTACATGTACAAAAGCTATTTGAGATGGGTGGGTTATGTCACTTATCATCGTCCTCCTGATTCCACAAACATGAAGGTTTTTCCTGTTAACAATTTGATCATTCTAGACCCTTTGGTTGAAGTCCAAGAAGCTACGGTGAGGCTGGCCATTATTGCCGGATGACTGGGGCATGTGAAGCTGCTGCTGTTGCTCCTGAGTCTGGTGGCTACCAAAGTGGTGGAGGACCGACTGTTGAGAGGCAAATTGAGGAGGCAGTCCTCTGTTGAACGGATTGCCATTGACATTCGGCATTTGCCCAGTTGCAATCTTAAGCCGCTGGACTTCTTCCTTCAGTTTTTCATTAAGCGCTGCAGATGACAGGACAAAAGGGGGAAAAAAATACAACATTGTAAATAATCTTGGCATCTGAGTCCATTGCTCGGAAACCATTACAAACAAAAGTTAATGCAGCTTGAATATCCAAAACCAACAGATACGAAACACCCATGTTCGATTTATATAAGAATCCTAAATACTCCCTTGATATAGTAGAGATATGATTAAAAATGGGCACACCTGCTCTAAGTTCTGCTTGTTGTTCCATAGCCTGTAACCGTAGTTTGAGCTCCTTATTTTCAGCAGTTAACCCAGTAGTGTCTCTCTGCATCACAGAGCAATTATCGAAATACAAGTCAATTGTCTCTGATATTTCTTTCTTTGGTTCATTTTTGTTGCCCTTAATGTTTCTCATACTTATATTGTTTTGTGGTCAATCAAAGAGTGTAATTGGCAGAAAGAAGCAACTTTGGGGTCAACTAAGCAGATCTCCTTGAAAAAAAGGTAGGGGTGTTCACCAAATGTGTAAATCCGTTTAATCTAATCCATGAAATCCGATGTTTTTCGATTGGATAGGATTGGATTGAGGGAGTCACGGATTAGACGCTAATTGGGATTTTCCAAATCTGAAATAACATAACATATTAGACTACAGATTGACCCCTTATCCATGAAATCCAATCCGTGAACACTCCTGAAAAAAAGGTTCCCTGAAACAGAGTAATCAGAGATCACATGACCTCATGGGAAAACAAACAAACAAGCTTTTTAAAAAAAAAAAACAGCAATCACTGTTTAAATAGTGCCTTGGCATAGAAAAACGTAAACTCTGTGTTAGTAGACTCTTAAACAAAAGTAACACTCTCTCTTTGACTAATGTCTACGCAAAACAACAAAACTTCCCAAGAAAATGAATGGATTGAAGCTAGTATTAGAATGGCAGAAGCCAGCAAAACAGAAACCACTTGTGTCGTTTTGAGGGAAGTAACTGGTGAAATAACGAAAAATTCCAGGGGCACAGCGGTGAATAAAGCCACAGGGTTTAGTTGATACCCAACCGCTGGCATAACCATATATACGGAAATTTTACTGTTGCATGATGAGTGGTTACACATGTATGCAACCACAAAATGATGATATATTGTTTAAAACAGAAAGAAAGAAAAAACAAAAAAGATGAAACATTATTTGAACTAAGTGATGATTAAAAATTCCACCAGCATTCAGCTTGGTGAAAACACCTGCTGTATCTAAATATCCAGCAGGCCAAACGCTTGAAGGTTTGTTACATCCTCATACGACCAACCCAAATACTGGAATCCACACTTGATAAAGATGTGGAAAAATGTCTAAATCTTTGAGCATCTTAAAAAATTTACCCGTTTTCCCTCTCTCCTCATATAGAAATGTTATTGAACTACCATTAATGAAAAATAAATAAATAAAAAACAGCAACAACAACAACTTTCAGTTTAAATCAACAAGTAAATAATCTCAAAAGAAAGAAAGGAAAAAACTAGAAAAGGAGCAATAACAATCTTAATCCAGAAGACAATCAAGTTGTTGCAGCAAATCTTGTACAACTAAGTCTAACCAACCTCTTAATTAGCTGCAAGTTCAATGCATTTCTATTGCTCAAAGTCTTGGTCAAGAACTCATTTTCTGAATTTTGATCATTGCAACTACAGCCAAGAGAATTTTGAAGGTCCTACTCATACCTGTAACATGGTGACCTGTGCAGAAAGGGTGGTTGCTTCGGTCTGAAGCGTCTGCACCTTCCTCTCCAACTCACTGGTATAACGAATCTTCCTCTCCTTCGACCTTGCAGCTGATTGTCTGTTTGCAAGAATCCTGCCATGGAATATAACATTCCAACCACAAAACCATTTGCATCAAATCAAGTTCAAACTTTGACCACCATCACTTCCAAACACGAAAAAAATAAAAAATAAAAATAAAACTAAAAATAAAAATGATCTCTAACCCGGATATATAATTGTTCTCTTGATCACATCAACGAAATTTATTACCACAAGCACCGGAATTAAAGCATATTCAAATTCAAGTCCATTTTTAAATTGTTCAATATTTCCAATATTTCCACAAAACTCATTATTTCTACCACTCAGCTTAAGCTATAGTCAATATGTATAGAAAAGACAAGAGCCCACAAAAGATACACTTATTCTCGTCAATTATCAAACAAAGCTTCCACAGGAAATCAGCAAGGTCTGGTATTAGAGTCAATTAAGCACGAATAAATCATTAGAGGAGGAAAAAAAATGAAAAATCCTTAAAATACCATGGACTAAGCTCTAGCAGAAAAACATTAACGGCACTGTGCATTTCTAAACATCAAATCATATCAAAATCACATCTTAATCAAACAGTACGCAATAATGAGTCGACAAGATTCATTTCACCGGTACATAGTTTTTTCTTTTTTTTCTTCACCCTACTGTGGAATTCCCCTAAAAATATCAAGAACCCACTTAAGAATATGTAATTCCAACTGATTTTGCATATGCTCAAACGGTCATAGATCAACAACCAAACAAATTTTTCAAAAAAGAAAAATATGATTTTCAACTTAAAACAAATTAAACACGGAAAGATGTTCAGACTCGCAAGCTATAAACAAAAGGAAGATGCTCCATGTTCATCAAAAAAATAAACTTTCACAACAAAGAAAAAAAAAGAAAATAAATAAACAAACAAACCATAACCCAGATGAGAAAGAACTACGCAGTGACCATTCAGTAAAAAAAAAAAACCTTTTGGCTCTTTTGGGGTCAATAAGAGCGAGCTCGGCGAGCCTATCAGAAGCCATGGCCTTCTTAACACCATCAACACCAAGAAGACCAACAACTGAATCAGCCTCAAACGGCGCCGTCCCATCAACGGAATTACTATGCCCATGACGTCCAGCTCTCTTCTCTCCGACAGCATCCTTCACTGCCGACTCTCCGCCGCCAAAACCCAAGCCGTCAAAGAAGTCAGAGTCCACCGAGAGACTCCGAATATGGGCCGGCGCGGCGGAGGAGACGGTGGGCCTGGTGGTGCTCGGCCTTGATGGGCCGCCGGAGAACTCGTCAGAGGAGGACTTGGAAGGGTGATGGTCGGGGCCCACCGAAGAAGGAGAAGGGGACGGGGAGGGAGAAGGGAGAGCGGTGAGGTCGAGGTCGGAGGCGTCGAAGAGGAGGAGGTCGTCGAGGTTCGGGAAACGGAAGGAGGTGTCGGAGTGGGCCCTACGGTGGTGGGACGCGCGCTTCGGCGTCTCGGACATCTGGTCGATCGCCATGTCCGTCGCGCCCGGCGGTCGCGGCTTCGACTCCATTTTTTTGGGTGTCTGTCTTTCCAGCGTCGGTGATGATGGTTCGGGGTGTGCTTGATGATCAGTAAAGAGAGAGAGAGGGAAAAGGAGAGAGAGAGTTGAAAAAGTTTACGCTTGTGCAGCGCTGGTTGAACCTGACAGTGGGTTCTTTCTTGCTTTTTTCTTTTTTGACATTGGTGTTTGGGCCGAAAAGTGGGTGATTTGGGAGCCAGGGTGTGGTTGAGTGAAGAATTTTGAGGAGGATAAAAAAAATGAATATTGGTGAAAATGTTCAAGGTTTACTTCACAAAAACTTTGCAAAAAAATGTTGATATTGGAGCAAATATTATAGAAAATGTTAATATTTTGGAAAAAATGCTGATATTGGAGAAACTATTGAAATTTGCTTTATATTTTTCATATCTTGGGAGACATTTTTTTATATACAAAACTGTGAATCTGTTTTTACACATTGAAGTTGACATGTGACATGGGTTTTTTACTCTTTTTTTCTTTCTTTTTCTTTTTGACTTTTGCTTATTTATTTAATCAATTTTTACTTCTTGCTTTTTTATTTTTTTTTCTTTTTTCCTATTTACATTTTTGGTTCATTTTCTCATTTTTGTGTTTTTTTTTTTTTGTTTTCCTCTTAAATTTTCCAACTAACAACATTTTTTTCTTTTTAAATATTTTTTGCTTTAACTTTTTTTTTTTTTTTTTTACTAAACCAAACGATTGGGAAAGTAATAAGCCAAAACTAAATTTTATAGGATATATTTTTTTTGTTTCCCAAAAAAAGTGAAGAATACACACGTAAGGCGCATGCTTCTTACTAGTAGACATTACAAAGTTAAACAAGTAAGAGTAATGCTAAAAATATCAATTTTGATCTTAATTTTTGAATAAATTTTATAAATTGTAGGAATATTTTAAACATTGACCAATAAAAGGCTGACAAGTTGATAACTCTATTGAAAATCTTTAATCTAGACATCCTTAATTATGTAAAACCCTTAAAAAGCAGTAATACAGTCTTAAGATCAAATCATGCCAAATTACTAAGATTTAAATTGAAGAATAAATACATATATCTATGGAAGCAGTAATCAATTCTTTAATGGAACAACGATGATGATTGATGAACGAATTATTGTCTTACTCAGTCAAATCTCCTTAATTCTTTAATGGATTCTCTCTCTAGATGGGATCAATATTGGGTATTTACTTATTAAACCCATACTTAGCAAAAGTCCATGGGGCTTTTCCTAATTAGACTACATAATAAAAAAGCCCATTATAAATAAATAACCGTAATATTAATTGATATACTATAAGTTGCCCACATAATGGGAAATACAAATTCCTAACAATCTCTCACTTGGGCTATATATAATTCTTGAAACAATTATATTGTATATTCTTTAGGTGCGCATCTATATGATTTTTATCTTTAGACTTTATTTTAATTTCAATATGGTCTATCTCTTATATTAGTATGGAATCAAGGTGGCTTTTGTCACACATAATTGTAATTAAACCTTCAATGGTAACCATACCAACATATTCAATGACATAGATTAAGTATGGATGGGTAGCATGGGAATTACACGCAATGTGATCTCAAACATGTCTATTTCCCATTGGTCCTACTTTAATCTTTAGTAAGATCAATCTAAAATCTTTTAAACACAATGCAAAAACCACATATCAAAAATAAATTAACAAATTTAGAAATAAACCATAAACCATCTACTTTATTCTGTAGAAAATCAAAATATATAAATATGTAAGTAAAACATAGAATCATCCAAAGTTAACTCCCACTAAAACAAAGCATCATCAAGTAAATCAACACCCGTATGAGCATTATGCTCATGAAAGACTTTGGGTGGTAAACCCTTGGTTAGTGGATCCACAAGCATAGAGTTTATCCATGTATGTTCTATCAAAACTTGACCACTTTGAACTCTCTCCTTAACAACCAAAAACTTGATGTCAATATGCTTTGACTTTGTAGAGTTTCTGTTGTTGTTAGAATATAGCATTGCTTTTTTATTGTCACAATATATCTTTAATTGCCTTTCAACACCATCTACCATACACAACCTTGTGACAAAATTTTGTAACGATATCCCATTATTATACGTCTCATAACAGGCTATGAACTCTACAGCCATGGTTGAAGAAGCTATAATTATTTGCTTAGCACTCTTGCAGGATATAGCTCCTCCAACTAGCATATAAATATAGCCTAACATGGATCACTTACTGTCTTAGTATCTAACAAAATCAGAATCAAAATACCTAATAATCTCCAAACTATCTGATCTCCGATAAATGAGCATGAAGTCTTTTGTTCTCTACAAATAACACATAACCTGTTTGGCTACTTTCCAATGATCTATTCTTAGGTTACTCAAATATCTATCCAATACTCCCATTATAAATGCTATGTGAAAACATGTACATACTTGAACATACATTAGACTTCCTATTGCCGATACATAAAGAATCTTTTGCTTCTTTTTCTTTTTAAGGTCATTCTTGAGGCATTGACCGAGACTAAACTTGTCTCCTTTAGCTACGACCGTACCTCCTAATGAACAACCCTTTATGCCGAATATACTTAAAACCTTTTCAATATAGCCTTTTTGTGATAACCTAAGGATACCTCGAGAGTGATCTTGCGGTATCTGTATGCCAAATACAAAAAATATATTCCCAAAATCTTTCATCTCAAAATTCTTAGTGAGAAAGTTCTTGGTTTCGTGCATTAAGCTCATATCACTGCTTGCTAGCAAAATGTTATCGACAGATAAAATCAAGAAGATATATTTACTCTCACTTAGCTTGTGATATACACAGTCATCAACTACATTCACCTCAAAACTGTGTTGTAACAACTGAGAATTTTTAATGCATTAAAAATGCATTAAATTCAGATTATATTAAGACAAAAAATACAATTTAAGGAAAAAGACTGTATAATAACATAGTAATTGTACAGTATTAGAATAATGTAGTGTAAGAAAGTATATCGATAAATTTATGCAGTATAAAAATTACACTACAAAAGTAATGCAGTGTAAGAATTAGACTATTTAAGGCCACGTAGTATAGAATTAGACTATGTAGACCAAAAAATTTTTATAAAAGTGAAGAGAGAAAGAAAAAAAAAGGAAAATTCAAAAAAAATATCAACACTCTCTCTACTTTCTCTCTCTACATTTTCTCGCTCTCTCCTCAAAAATCAGTCCAAGATTTTAGACTCCGTTTTCAACACCTCCTACACCATTGGAAAGCTCTCGTCGAGTTGAGTCCAACGGTGTGTCGTGCCGCTCAAAAAGCCACCGGAGGAGGCCACACGTGCCACTTAAAGTGGCTGTGAAACCCATTTTTCCTTACATGAATTCTCCGCCGTCCGACCACCAATCGACATGATTTTGGTGTCTATGGACTCAGCATGAGGAGAGGAGCAAGATGGTACCACTCTCCCAGCTCGATTTTGACCAAAAAAGTTTCGCTGGAGTTGCACCATTTTCGCCGACAAGCAGCCTTTGGAATTGCCGCTCACGACGGCTATGAGGTACACCGCCGCCACCTTTCGGTTCAGACCTCCACAGGGAGTGAAACCCTTCACCTAATTTCACCATTCTGTCGCCCCTCACCGAAGATCAAACGGCTCCAATTTTTGCTGTCGTGAGGAATGCCCATCGCAATGCTCCTGGCCGCCTCGCTCTAAATTGGACCAGGGGAAATGTCCAGACCTGCACGATGAGGCTTTTCGACACCTCAATTTCGGGGAAGAACCACTAGAGGGCGGAGATTCCAGACCCGCCATGGAACGCCGCCGTGAGGAGGTAGGGCCGCCATTCCATGCAATGTCGAGTAGCCCCATGTTAGGGGAAATGCTCAGAGAGCTACGGGGAACAAATTCCCCAACTCAATTTCATGGTAGATTTGTCGAAGATAGGAGATCGGAGTCTCCATTTTTGCAGCCAACTTTGAGCTTTGATTTGCATGGTTAGAGGCCGAATTGGATAAAATTGACCCAGCCAATCAACTCAGAAGGGTCGATTTAGGAGGGCTAGGCTTGAGCTCAACCCCCAATGAAGCCAAATGGCACTTGTCAACGGTGGTTAATGGCCGGTCAACGGACATTTTGGGATTTATGATCCGGACCTCTGATCGACGATCCGAGACGGCCTCCCGACTCGTTTCGAAGCTCTGAAAGTGATGGTGACCTCCATTTGAGCTAATTCTACTCCGTTAAAAATCATCTAGTATCAACTGCACGTGGATCAAGGCGATTCAAACTATAGTAACGGAGTCTAGAAGGACATTTTCAAGAATGTATGATCTCCAAGAAGCATTCCTAGCCATTCATGGTCGCTCGAGGAACACTATAGAGGATGTTTCGCATACTGTAGATACAGCAAGGTGCAACTTGACCCGCTTAGCTCGAAGTCCAAGTAAGTAGCATTCTCGCCTACAGTATGAACGGTTTTAAAATAAATTGTTTTAGATGCTTTCATAAAAATTTATGAAAATGCATGATCAGTGATTGTTACACTGTTATATGTAGGTTTCATGGAGTTACAAAAATTGACAAAAACCCATTAAGGTTAAAATCATCATTATTAAGGAAATGGCTAAAACGGAGTCAGATACTCCGATTTAGCATAACGATCTTAGACGAAAAATGTTTCGTAATACGTTAAGTAACGTAACCGTCATGTATGACGAGAGATTTAATAAGGGATGTTTAAGTAAACGAGAAGTAACCTGATGGGTTATAAAATTAGGTAAAGAAAAGGGTAAGCCGATAGTATACAAGCTAAGTTAAGAGGAAACGAATGATTAATGTTTACATTTTATTATCAATCGAGTAGATTGATAAAAAGAAAATTAATTAATGAGTTAGCTGTCATATGATCAGGACACAGAAGCCGACCAATGGAAGGAAAAGGAACGGAATAGAGAACACTAGAGCATAGTCCGGGTAAGTTCAGAACTCACTTGCAGCATGCAATAAATAGTTTTTAAATGCTTATATATATATGTTTGCAAATGTGGTTGCATTTGTTATGCATACTGTTTTAAAGTATGTTTGCATGTATTATGCAAAAAGTTTTAAAGATTTAAAGAGAGGTTTGCAATGAATTTGCAAGAACTATGTTTAAAGTCTATTTACATATTGATATGCATAATGTTTTAAAAGTTCAAATTATGATTTTCAAAGTATTTAAAGTATGTTTTGCATTTTGACAATGTATAATGTTTTACAATTTAAGTTATAAGTTTTATGATGCATGTGTTATACAATAAGTTGCATATGTTATGCAATAAGTTTCATAATACAAGTTATGGTTTGCAAACTGTATTTGCGTTTTATGTTGCATTTGTTATGTATTAAGTTGCATTTGTTATGCAATAAATTTTAGAATACAAGTTATGCTTGTACTATAAAATCTATTGCATTTGCATAACTTGAACTATAAAAGTTGCATTTGTACTATACAAGTTGCATCAATGTTATGCATAAGTACATAATTGAGCATAAATAGAAACATGCATTTTAGTTTTGCTTGTTTTCCTTGTTATGAAATATTTATATCTTATGAAAAACATTCTAAGGAATGTTTTATATTAAGTGTTTATGAAAACATAAATGATGTTTAGGAAGAGCAATTTAAGGAATGCTTTATGTTATATATTTTATGAATGGCGTTTATGAAAAACGTTACAAAAATGCATTATTAAAACGTTTATGAAAAACGTTTTATAAATGTTTTATGAAAAATATTTATGAAAGATCATTATGAAAAATGTTTCAAGAAAAAGATTTTTATGAGAAAAGTTTATAAAGCATGTTTACATGATTTGTGAGTTTATGTTTGAACTTACTGAGCGTAAGTTCAATAAAAGTTTCTTCATGCTGTAGGAGGTTTTACGGGTGACCAATAGGACCCGCTAGAAGAGCTAAATGCTGCGGAGGGCAGATGCAAAGATTTTGGTATGGATACTACCATAGTTTTGCTTCCGCTACTTAAAGAAAAGGTTTTCCATTGTTTAACGTAGTGTTTTCAAAGTTTTAAGATACATCGTACTAAATGTGTTATAAAATTATTAAGTGATGTTTTAAGCTATGATTTAATAAATGTTTCTTATTAAGTTTTAAGATGTTTTAAAGGCAAATGTTGAGCGAGGTCTCAACTTGAATGGCGACAGAGGTCGCGACAGTTTCTAAGTACGTTTTAAAGAATGTTTAAAAGAAAGAAAAAAAAATTTAATTCAGTATTTTTCTTACTAAGTAAGTAAGATTACTGTTTAAGAATAATATTTAAGAAAGTAAAGTGATTGCCCGAAAAGGCGGGTTGTCTCAGGGGTAAGGTAATTACCTGACAAAACTTGTGATACCATTGATGAGAAGCCTGTTTGAGACCATAGATTGATTTCTTTAATTTGCAAACCATAAGCTCTAGATCTCTAGATACAAAGTTTTCTAGCTCAACATATAAATTGCTTTATCAATATCTCGATTGAGAAACGATGTCCTAGACGTGACAATAAAAGTTTCAATCAAATCCAAATAAACACTAGTCTTTAATAATAATCTAAAGTTTCCTATAGCATCCATTAGAACTTTCTTGCCATCACCCACAAAGACGAATATTTCAGCATCATTTGACGATCTACTCCACAAGTAACTTCACATAGATAGACTTAAATAAGTAGTAGGACCAGGATCCACCCACCAAGTATCCTTATGTACAAAAGTTAAATTAACTTCAAAACAAACTAAAGTAAGGAGCTTACCCTTCTTTGTATGCCTAGTGGCATATTTGGAACACTCTTTCTTCATGTGTCCTCCCTTCTTATAGAAATAGCAGGTGAATTCCCTATCTAGCTTCTTTAGTTCCTTCTACTGAGGTGTTCCTTCTACAACATCTTTAACTCTCTTCTTTTTCTTGTTCTAAGAGGTTAATTATAAGTGAGCACTTTCAGTCTTGTCTCATTGAATTGTTTCTTCTTCTTGCACACAGTAAGATATGAGCTCATTTAGAGTTCATTTGTCCCTTTGGGTATTATATAACTTGCTTTACATTGACTGAATTGTGCAAAAAGAGATATGAAAACCAAATATACGAACAACTCCTCAAACAACTCTAACTTTAATGCCTTCAGTTTCCTAACAAAATTTAATATCTCCATGATATATTCCTTCTATATTCCTATTTCCTTTATACCTCATGGAAATGAGAGTAGCCGGAAGGTTACTCATTTCCAACTTTTTATTATTAGCAAAATATTGCTATATTTTCTCGAGGAACTTCTTAGCATTTGTGTTCTCAGTAATTAAGTTCCTAAACGCTTTTGGAATATAGCATTTCATAATCAGTAGACTCATGCGTCAGAGAGATCCCACTTCTCAATTTCACTCTCATTCAGGTTTTTCATAGTGGCAGTAGATTGCTTCATCTTTAGCGCAAAATCTAAATCCATACATCCAAGAACGATTTCCACGTTCTCTTTCTAGACCTTAAAACTTGTCCCGTTTAGAACTGGAATAGCATTGACTTAAGCAGAAACATTTATAACAACAGCAATAGAAACTAAATAAAGAACAAAGTAAAACAACATAGTCACAATTAAAACCATGTAATAAGAAAAAGTAAAAAATATGACACAATCAAAAACAAAATTGGGGGTCCCATCTCAAGATACCTAGCACAACTTTGATATCTAGTCTCGGGACAAAGATATCAGCCGTAAGTGGTACTCACAATGCAGTAATCAAATACTAACAATAAATCCTATCAAATAATAGCCTTTTTTGGACCAATTATTGTTCACATGGAAGATTTATAATTGTCACATATTTATTACTACAGGTGTATCTACTATTCAACCAAACAGTAACCTTCTTTTGGGCTTATCACAATTCGCATAAACAACAGACATACAAACATCTTGATATTTCTAATTAAATTCATCTATGCAATAGAGGTCACGTTAGCAACATGTTATTTCAATCAATTTAATTAAAAAAATATAAGACATAACCTTTGTAAATAATAATTTTTAATTATAATTAAAGCAATTTTTTTGAAATCTCTTTTAATTTATTTATGAACTTTGCACAATCGCAAGCGCACAGCGATGCTATGGGAGCTCCAAAAATCACAACTCTGTGAAAATTGTAGCATTCTGTTTGCAACACTGTACGTTGTCCAAAGAGCACCACAGAGCTACCAAGGTGGCACTATGGTGTTGAGTCATAATTTTATGATAAATTCCTTAAAAAAAATCAGGAAAAGTGCAAAAAATTGATTTTTATTACTGCACTTCAATTCTTTAATCCTTAGTAGCCCATAATAACACTATGGATCATTTAACATAACATCTCCTCGGCAAAAATCATGCAAGAATCTCAATTCATAGACAAAATCCAAAATTTTTTACCCTAAAATTCCAAATAGGGAGAGAAAAGAAAATAGGTTTGTGTGAAACAATCCTAATAATCTAACATGATTTCCCACTCCGATACCACTTGTTAAAAATCTTTAATCTAGACATCCATAATTTTGTAGAACCCTAGAATAGCAGTAACAGTCCTAGGATCAAGTCATGCCAAATTAGTAAGACTCAAATTGAGGAATAAACTATATCCATAGAAGCAACAATCAATTCTTTAGCGGAATAACGATAATGATTGATGAACAACTTATTGTCTTCATCAGTTAGATCTCCTTAATTCTCCAATGGGTTCACTCTCTAGATGGGATATATGAGAAAGAAATAGAATTATTTAACGTCTTGGAGACTATTATCCATAATGCCGTTATATGTTGTTTCACTAGGATCCTATTAAACCTAGTTAAATCAGTATTGGGTATCTACTTATTAAACTCATAACCAACAAAAGTATATGGACTTTTCCCAATTAGACCACTTAATAAAAAAAGCCTATTATTATTAAACAGCCCTAATATAATTGATATATTATAAGTTGCTCACATAATGGGAAACATAAATTCCAAACAATCTCATGAGTTTGTACAACAAATGATATCGGAGTTGATGCTTTTAATTTTTTTCAATAAACAAACAAGTTTTACATAAGAAACACTTTCACATATGTTAAATATTTTGTTATTAAAAGGAAGTTTTATAAGGATGAAGCATGCTTATGATTTTATTTTGATTCAGCCAATACAAGTGCCATGACTTGGTATTTGAGTAATCATAGGACTACTTTGGCAATGTTGTGTTGTATTTTGATGTTGCTTTTTTTTTGTTTTTGTGTTTACCAGAATAAGCATTTGGTAATTTTTTTTTTTTTTTCAAAATTACTAATGCAAAACGAACATTCCAAGTATTTGATTAACCTTTAGGTCAATATTTGTAATATTTTTATATTAAAATGAAAAAAAAATATAATTTTATTTTTTTTTATATTTTTGCTAGTAAGGTCAAAGAAAGTGGCACCTACAGGGATTAATTTAGGCTCTAAGACTATATATGAATCCATTGCAAAAGTCCATTTTTGTTCTAATGTTTTCTTAACACATGTGTTATTGTGTTTGTCATCAGTGCAATTGTCACGTAATAGAATTATGTATTATGGATTGTGCGTTATTCTAACCATGAAATAAATAAATTTCAAATGTCGTATTTTGAAGAATTAAAAAAAGAAGAAGAGGACAACAAGGTTAGTTACGTTATAAAATGCTCAAAAACTGATAAATTATAACAACAAAATAAATTACAAATTTCTTTTTAAATACTACAAATTATTAGAAATGTTTAAAATTTTATATTTATAAAATTTACTACTTTAAATCAATATCTTAAAATATTTTGTTATGAAAAAATATATTATAATTATGTATTATTATTAAGGTTAATTTAATAAATTCTAATTGTGGCAACTGTAGAAAAACAACTTTGACATGCTTCTCAAATTTTGCAATAGGGCAACCGTTTTAGAAGTTACTAGGCAAAAACAGGATTTATTAATGTCAAAAGCAGCCTATAAAAACAATGAGATGTGGACATATAAAGAACGGTTGATATGGATTTTGTTGATCGGTATTCCAATTTAAGGAATGCTCGAGTATTAAAGATCATCCCAAGCCCAGACTCAGATGAAAATCAAGCATCACCAAAAAGTGTAAGGGCTAGTGATTAAAAGAAATTTAAGGAGCCAGGATTAGAGTATATTAATTAGGTGATCCGTTGTAATACCTATTGTAATAAACAAGATAACAAACTCTCTAATAAATAGGAAAGTTAAAACTCTCTCATTTCCCAAAAATTTCGTCCAATTGTAAGGAAAGATCAGAGACAATTTTCTATACAAAACGTTGATTGGTTATCAGGTGTCCCTCTAGGTTACTTAGTTTACCATCTTTGTTGTCTACCTACCGAGTGTTCATTTTTCTCTAACCAAGTTGTCCTTGATTAAATTTACTTTTCTTAATGAGTGGTCCAGCTTACTTGGTTTGCTTAGTCTTTTATTAACTAACTAGATCAGCTTAATTAGTTTGCTTATTCTTGATTAATTACCTCAATTAGCTTAATTAATTTAGTTATCCTTGATTAATTTTATTAATCCTATTGTAATTAATTAATTACTTTAGTTCTAATTACTTGGGATTAGTTAGTTCATTCATCACTTTTATAATTAATTAATTATCTTAATCCTTGTGACTATATTAACTAAATTACTGGTTCTTCTTTGTAGTTAATCCTTAATTTTAATATTTTAATCGCCATACTTTTGTTTAACTAATTAAACTAACTCTTTAAAAATCTAATTAAACCTAACTAATTAATTATCTTTCCTTAATTATCTAATAATAAAAAAAATTATTTAACTAAATAAATTTACTTTATTAACTAATTTAGATTAATTGTATCTCCCCAAATTAATTAGTTTGACTTTATTAATTAGTCAACTTCATTAATTCTTAAATAATCATTTATGCTAAACTTAATCCTTTTTTTTTTTTTTCGTTGGAAGGTTAAGCTTAAATTCAAACGTCAGTTGATGACAACATGTGTCCTAAATGGGCTTTCATTTGCATGTGTGAATTTCCTAGGTTGTCTTTCACACTTGGGTTTCTTGGGCGTATGAAGGCCGTGACGAAGCTTTAAGGCATTAATTTTGGACGTACTTATTCCACATGCCACTGATTTTTGAGTTGGATTGACTTATACCGCATGTATAAAAACTATCGTAAAATATGCCAGAATCACATAACTTATGCTTTGTATGCTGACAAATATACCCTTAAACTAAACCTAGTTTTTTTTTTTTCACTCTCTTTTTCTTTCTCTCTCCCGTTCCTATCTTTATTCCTCTCTTTCTCCTATTTGTATTCCTTTCTCACTCTCTAGTCATCAAACGTCTTTTTCACCTTCGAGTTTCGATCTAGAACGTAGGATCTCTTGCAGCTTCATAGCATTTTCTCTTCATGGTCGATCTCGAGACACTATCCTGACATCGTCGAGCTAAGTAAACATTGTAGATCGATGCTGTTTATGCATGAAGGAGATCCGTTGGTGGAGACGTATCAGGTTAGGCACGAAGAAGGGTGGCGAGTGGTTCTGAAGTTGGAGGGAGATCTCTTTCGTGTGCAGCTCAACTTCTTTGTTGAACCCAAACCTCCATCATTTATGGATCACATTGTCTTCTCCGACGAAGATAGTCTCCTCTGTCCTTTGTAGTTCATTCTCTCAACACGACGAAAGGTCTTTCCTATTGTGGCCGCTGTGTTGAGGAGAATAAGCAAATCTAACTATTTTTTTCAATTTTTCATTTTTGATTTTTTTTTTAGGATTTGTTATCTGATTATTATGTTTGTAGTTTTTGAGAGTGTTTAGCAATGTGGTTCTAAATCTGTCATTTCAATTACTACAATATAAAGCTCTCATATGTTGTAGTGTAAAACGAAAAAAGGCTATAGTCTAAAGCTTTCACATACTACAATAAATTGGTTCTAACTTTTGGTACTAACTATATTCCTAGACGCATTCTTTGTGATTTGTTTTTTTGGTGTATTTTTGTGATTTTTAAGCGACGACGACGATGGTGGTGCTACTGGTTTTGGCAATTATTGGCCAGTAACGAGGGTAGATAATGACTGTAACCACATCGGATATTAATTACTAGTAAGTAACTGTGACAAATACTAGAAACTAGTCACTAACCATCCAGTATCCGTGGTGCATACCAAATTCCAAATGGTAACCATTCGATATCCATGGTAGATGCTAAAAACTCATTAATACCCATGGCAGGTGTTCGATACTGGCTAGCACTGTAACAATCCAAAATTTTTAATGCATTAAATTAAGGATTATATTAAGAAGAAAAACGTGATTTAAGGAAAAATACTATTTAATAACATGAAAATTATACGGTATTAGAATAATACAGTGTAAGAAAAAATTCACTGATGAAATTATGCAGTATAAAAATTACACTGTAAAAGTAATACAGTGTAAGAATTGGACTGTTGTAAGGTCACACAGTACAGAATTGGACTATGTAAAAAGTTTAGATCAAACTTTTTATATAAAAGCAAAGAGGGAAAAAAAAGAAAAAAAAAGAAAATTCGGATGAATTTCAACTGTTTCTCTCTCCTCACACTCTCTCTACATTTTCTCTCTCCTCAAAATCAGTTTGAGATTTTGAGCTCTATTTTCGACACCTCCCACACCGTTGGAAAGCTCTCGACGAGCTGAGCTCAACTATGTGCCGAGCAGCCTAAAACACCGCCGAAGGAGGGCTCACGCGCCACCCAAAGTGGCAATGAGACCCATATTTTCCCAGCATGATATCTTCTCCGTCCGACCACCAATCGAGGTGATTTTGGTGTCTATGGACTCAAGGTGATGAAAGGAACAATAAGGTACCAAGCTCCCAGCTCGATTTTCGCTGGATCGGCCTCGACGGACCACCCCCGTCGTCGTTGTGGCACCCTCGTTGGAGCCGCCGTCTCCAGTGGCGGTGAGGCACATCGCCGGTGCTAAATGACTTAGAGGGAGCTGGAGAGTGGAAGCCCCACCTCAATTGCTCGATCCAACCGTCGGCAGCCGGAGAACGACGAGGGCTGGTGTCCCGCCGTCGTGAGGAGTTCGAACTCTACCATCCCGCTGCCATGGAGCCAAATTGATGGCACAATCATGCTCAGAGGTGCAAGGGGAAGGTGTTGGACACCTCAATTGCACGAAACCACCGTCGGAGAAGCACGGTCGACCTCCGCCTTGGCGCGCCGCCATGGGCGATGTAGGACCGCCGTTCTAGGCGTTGTTGAGCAGTCCCACCATGGGGGAACTACTCAGAGGGACCTGGGGAAGCTTTTCCCCAAGTCAATTTCACGGCATCATCGCCGGAAAGCCGTGATCAGAATCTGCCACTTCTCACCGTCGATGGTAGCTCGATTCGAGCAAATGGAGGCTGAATTGCATGAAATTGACACCACCAATGGACTCAGGAGGGTCGATTTAGGAGGGTTAGGCTCAAGCCCAGCCACCAACTGGGCTGTTTGACGCCGGTCAACCACCAGTCAACGGCCGGTCAAAAGACGTTTTGAGATTTTACAATTCGGACCTCCGATCGACGATCCGAGACTGCCTCTTGACTTGTTTCAATGCTCTGAAAGCAACGATGACCTTTGTTCGAGCTAATTCCACTCCGGTGAAAATCATTCGGTACCGACTGTACACGGATCGAGGCGATTCAAACTGTATTATCGGAGTCCAAAATGACATGTTAAAGAATGTATGATCTCCAAGAAGCACTCCTAGCCATTTATGGTCACTCGAGGAGCACTACAGAGGATGCTTCACATACTGTGGATACGGCGAGGTACAACCGGACCTGCGTAGCCCGGAGTCCAAGTAAGTGGCAATCTCGCTTACAGTATGAATCGTATTTAATGCATTGTTATAGATGCTAAGTTTTGAGGATTTAAAGTTCAGTCAATGAAAGAATGAAGGAAAATGAGACCAATGGCAAAATGGTCATTTTATGAAAAATGACCAAATTAGACCCGAAATGCCCGATTTCAGGAAATCTTTCTTAGTGATAATTTTTTCATATTATGTATGTGACGGAATGTTAAAGTTACATAATGAGTTTGGTTAAGTTAGAAAATAGACGAAAAACCCGTCAAGGGTAAAATCGTCATTTTTATGAAAATGGCCAGAACGGAGCTGAACACTCCGATTTAGCATAGCGTCATTAGATAAAAAATGTTCCGTAATATGTTGAGTAACGTAACCGCCAGTGAGACAGGAAGTTATATAAAGGGAATGCATGTTTAATGCTTATGTTTTATTATCAATCGAGTGGATTAATAAAAAGAAAGTTAATTAATGAGTCGGCTATCGTATGATCAGGACACAGAAGCCGACCAACGAAAGGGAAAAGAATGAGACAGGAAAGGAATAGAGTACGCTAGAGTATAGTACGGATAAGTTCAGACCTCACCTACAGCATGAAATAAAAGAATTTTCAAATACGTATTTATATGCTTGCAAATGTGTTTACAATTGCGTTGCAAGTTAATTTTAAAGTTTATTTGCATTTATTATGCAAATGGTTTTAAAAGTTCAATGTAAGATTTGCAATGAGTTTGCAATTGTTATGTTTAAAGTATACTTGCATATTGATATGCATAACGTGTTTAAAAGTTCAAGTTATGAATCAGAAAGTATTTTAAAGTATGTTTTGCATTTTGAAAATGCATAATATTTTATAGTTTAAGTTATGAATTTCATGATGCATCTGTTATGTATGCAATAAGTTGCCTATGTACGCAATAAGTTTCATAATACCGGTTATAGTTTGCAAATTGTGTGTGCATTTTATAATGCATTTATTATGCAATAAGTTGCATTTGTTGTGCAATAGATTTTATCGTACAAGCTATGTATTGCAAGTGTGTTTGCATATGATGTGACTGCATCTAACATGCTCACAAAAGATAATAAGAAGGTAAAGTAAGGATAAAAAAGAAAGTGTCGTACCAGCCTCTGTGTTATGAGGTAATGGACGTAAAGTTAAAGTTGACCTCTAAGATGTGAGGTACTTGACCACGTGATCGATGGTCTCAAGTCTTCTGCAAAGGAAGCATCATGTTAATGATCTCATGATTACTGAGTTAGTACGAACACTAAAGCAAGGTAAGGAAAGTGAATAAAAGATAAGAAAAGATAAGAACAAGGATGAAAAGTTAAAGTAAGATAATGAAAGTTACGGAACGAAAATAGTAAGTTAAAGTAAGAAAAGAGTGTTCATAAAGTGCTCATAATTGAAAGTTTATAATTGAGCATAATGGAATCATGCATTATGAATTTGCTTGTATTCCCTATTACCAAGTTTTATGCTAAATGCTTATGAAAAATGTATTGTGAATATTTATGTTGAATGGTTATAAAAACATTTGTATGTTATGAAAAAACATTCTGAGGAATGTTTTATGATAAATGTTTATAGAAAACATTTTCATGTTTTCAAGAAAGGTTTATAAACGATGTGTTATGAAAAACGTATAAGGAAACGTTTATGAAAAACGTTTTATAAATGTTTTATGAAAATATGTATGAGAAACGTTTTAGAAATGTTTTATGAAAAGTGTTTATGAAAACGTTTATGAGAAACGTTTTATGAGTGTTTCAAATGTGTTATGAAAACATTTCTGAGGAACGTTTTAGAAACGTTTTATGAAGAATGTTTATAAAGTATGTTTATAAAAAATGTTTCAAAGAAAGGTTTTTATGATAAAAGTTTTAAAGTATGTTTAAACGCTTTGTGAGTTTATGTTTGAACTTACTGAGCGTAAGCTCATAAGAAGTTTTTTATGCTGTAGGTAATGTATAGGTGACCAGTAGAACCCGTTGGAAGAGCTGGATGTTGCGAAAGGATAGATGCGAGATGTGGGAATGGATACCACTATAGTTTGCTTCCGCAACGTAAAGAAAAGGTTTTACACTATTTAATGTAGTGTTTCCAAGGTTTTTAAGGAAATCAGAGTTTAAGAAATGTTTTCAAAAGTTTTTCGATACATTGTACGAATTGTGTTATAAAATTATGAAGTGATGTTTTAAGCTATGTTTTAATAAATTTTTCTTAGTAGTTTTAAGAAACAGTTTGAAATGGTTTTAAAGGCAAAGATTGAGCGAAGTCTCGACAGGAATGGCAACGAAGGTCGCAACAGCTTTAATTACGTTTTAAATAATGTTAAATGTTTAAGAAATTTTTTTTTGTAATTCAATATTTTCTCACTAAGTAAGTAAGATTACTGTATAAGTAACGATGTTTAAAGAAAGTTTAGTGATGGTCGAAAAGGTGGGTCGTCACAAGCACCTCGCGGATATAATTGGTATTTTAAGATATAATGTCATGATGTGGCATGACATTGTTTGTAATTATTTTTTGGTGGCGTAAATCAATTCAAGCATTAGTTTTATTGCATATATGTAAAGAGCCCTTCATTTTAGGTTCTAGGAAATATCCACAAAGGGTTTTGTAAGCTTTCTTTTTTACACATCTAAAACTTTGCATTTTAGTCCCCCTAGAAAACCTATTTCTTCTCTTTTCCTACTCAAAATTTTTTGACTCAAACCCTAGGTTTAAAACTTGTTCTAACATTGTTCATATATTGTTCCAAACTACTGAAAATGCACGTATTTACTTGGATTTATAAGCACATGACGGCTCTATTACTAACGTCGTGGATTTACCAAGGTCGATGCTAGTAATATCATCAACCTATAAATACACGGATTTACTAGTAAACATACTGATTCACTCTTGTGCTTGTTATGAACTAAAAAAAGTTAATGTTATAAGGGCTAAAACCCTTGTGGAAAGGAGTTCCAATAGAGGAGGCTAATGAGTATGAAGGAAGGGTTCTAATAACACAAGATTAGCATCATGTAGAAGGCCCTAAAGCAAAGTTCAAGAAAAGCATTTTAAATGTGGAAACTATATGGTATATTTACAGAACATTAGCTCATATAGTTCTCATGATACAAGTAGCTTCCAAATAGAGATTTCAGTTAACTGAGTAAAATTGGTCTAAGGTCCCATGATGAGAATAGATATATTGAGATATGAAATTAATGATTTTTAGTGTCTCGTATCTAGATTGTGGATTTTTAATAAAGGTTTATTTTTTCCACTATGTATTGTATTTTTGTTAAAGTGATAGATTTTAAGAGTTGACTTTTTTATTGAGCTGGAGGGGTTTAGAGCTACTAGCTCGAAAGGGGCGTTACAATTTATAACTAATACAAGTAGTAAACCATTTGCTTACATAAATATATCCAAATGGCTGAGCGCTCCAATTTTTCAATTCTAGGATAATGGTAATAAAAGGATATCATTAACTCTGCTAAAAGTTTCATATCTATGAATAACAAGTTTAGGTCATTCAAGAATCATGTCTCTAATGTAGTAGTATGTGTACTTTTATTTAATTCGAAATATCACCTTTTGATACATCAAAAGACATAAGTCAAGAGTACAGACTCATTAATTCATTTCAAGATTAAGTGTAACATATGATTGTCTAAAATGAATTGATTTATTCAAATGGAATTATTAGCTAGATCAATGTATCTTTAATCTCGATTTAATATATCATCACTAATGACAATATAACAATATTTCTACTCTTGGAGCCCTACTTCGATGACCAAGACAAGTTATCTCCCGTTAGAGATGTAGACAACATAACAATCTTAACATAAATAAAACGCCCAACTTTATTCCCTCAATTGCAAACCTTGTATATTTAGACTATCACCTTAGCATTCATGTCTTTCACATAATTTATTTGTCATATACATGATCTTTAAGGTTTAGAATGGCAGTCTCATAATTTTGTTTGCTCATCATACATTCATCACAAAAAAATATAAAGAAGACAAAGTTGATATATGACTTAAAATAATAAACTTTTTATTAATTAAATATTTGAAAATAATACCATTGTTTAATCCCTAGGGTACTAAGTCTAATAATCTCAGACTTACCTTAAGTGAGTAAATATAACATGTTATACATCCATATAGCCTCGACATGCTTCTTGAAAGTCTTCAATGGTAGTGTCTTCGTGAAAGAATGAACAGACAACTCTATAAAAATAGAGTTATTATGCACTTTAATGTATATGTTTTTGCTATGTTCTTGATATGTTTATTTAATTTTATTCAATTTTGCTTATTTTTTATATATTTTTATTTTTGTTAACTTGATTTGATTTGATTTGATTTTATTTTAATTCAATTGAATTTTATTATTATTTAATTTTTCCTCTAATTATTTATTATTATTATTATTATTTTTGTATCTGTTAAAATTAGGTGGTATGGGCTAAAATTTCAATTTGGAACAAAATTGGGGCAAAAAAGATAGAAAAATTCGAAATTAATAGGCTGATAAGAGTCCACCACACGCCATAGCAACAAGTGCCGCAGTAGCCATTGGATTTCTAAGCAAACGGCCAAAGATTAGCGCATGAAATGCACCCTGACATGAAAGCATCTCCTGCAAAACCCTACATCCTTCGTCCAGTCAAAGCTTGCCATTTGTTCCACCTGTCAGCTGGGACTTCCAACCTTCGGCGATCCAGCGCTTCGCGGCCTAGCTTTCTTTTCATGTATTCACTATTTCAGCTAATATATCCTCGCCACGTTTTCTCCCAGCGCGTCCTCCAATCTTCCACCGCCATATGGCAAAGCACGACCAACCCTTACTACACGCTTATCTTCCTCTCTCTTTAAGCAGGGAATCAGCTAAAAAAGGGGGAAAAAAAAGCATTTAAAAGAGAGCTGATAGGTGCCATTAGTTTGCGTAGTTCCCAAGCTCCAACTTTGGGAGATTTTGTGAGCAGATAAAAAATGAAAAAGAAAAAGAAAATAAAGAAGAAAATAAATATTTAGTTTAGTTTTTATTTTAGTTTTAGGATTTAATTTTAGTTTTAGTTTTAGATTTTTTATTTTTATTTTATGAACACCATTCAAGAGGGCATTTTGGAGCTTTAAGAGGAAGAAGAAAAAGATTGGGAGAATAAAAATTTGAAACTTGTGACAACTCTATTTTGGTGATTTTTTTATTTTTATTTTTTAAATCTTTGTATATTCTAAGAATGCTTGATTATTGATATTGCTTAATTTTATTTTTGATTATGATTTGATTTTTGTTGTTGTAGGGATTTCAATTTAGTTGATTCATATTTCTTTGATTTTCAATTTACTTAATTAATTGTGTTTGTTTAAATTGTATTGGATGATTATTTGATGTGTTTTTAATGTTTCTAGTTGAGTGATCACTAATTAAATGATTAAAAAACCATGAATTACTTCCGAGAGGGAGATTTACATGTTAGGCCAATCAAAGCATAACATAATCATAGTGGGATCGGAATATACCCACTATGATTATATAGCCATTAATAAAATCTAAGAGCCTTAAGAATTTTAATTAATAAGTAGACATAGAAATATAGTTTACTAATGAATATAGCATATTTCCATATTCTTACCTAGAGGGGCTTTTGGAGCGTTTAGGAGATTTTGGCCTTTATTCAACTAGGCAAGACAATTAAGGTGACTAATGGATGCTTAGTGACAGAATTAGATGAAATTGAATCCCTAGAATGTTTTCTTTCATTTTATTTTATTTCCTTAGTTTTATTTAGTTTATTTAAAATTTTTAATTAATTTTAGTTTCTATTTTTATTTTTAATCAATTATTTAAATAATCTAAGAGTTAATACAATTTTGGTGATTAATGAAAATTAATCACAGTCTCTATGGGAGTGACACTTACTCATCATTATATTACTTATAAGATTCCGTGCACTTATAGATTTCTAACAAACAAGTTTTTAGTGCCATGATCAGGATTGTTTAGTTAGTATTTCTTAATATCGATACCAATAAACTTTAAGATTAATTTGAATTTTACTTTCTTCATTTGTTTGGTTTTGATTTGTTTTGTTTTGATTTTATTTCTAGTCTTGTTGTTTCCGTAGGTAAAAAAAAAAAAAAAGGATACTATATTGGAGATGAATCTTGCTATCTCCACATTTGCCCAACATGACATGGAACCATTCTACGCAGCTTGAGAGCAATTTTAAGATTTTCTAGGAAGGTTTTTGGATCATAATTTTACGAAAGTGGTATCTTCTCCAAATATTCTATTGTAGATTGTGTGATAAAACTACAAATTAGGTGGATCATGGGGCCATGGTCTGTGGTGGCTCTTTCTTTTAGGAACCGATGATGAGGCTAACTAATTGGAATATATGGTTGCCTTTGATTACCATTGACAAAACTCACCATGTGGTAGCCACCTAAACATGATGAGACAATCCTTTTGCCACCAATAAGAAGAGAACGTACCTTTGGAAGTTGCTTTAGATTGATTGGCCTCCTTCAAGCAACATCTTCAATGCATTGACTCTAGATAGTATTTTGATGAACAAATGGAGTGTCTTATGAGCACAATTTCAAAGAGCCGCTTAGAGGAGAAAGTTGAAGCAATCCATCCTCGTAGTGATAACCGAATGATGGATGATATGGTAATGTTTGTTGATGATGGCTATTTGGATTATTCAAACAATCAAGGTTGGAAGAGTAATTTGAATTGTTTGGAGCCTTCATGAGAATTTGAGCCTTTAGAGAAAATGGAGCCTTAAGATGAAGAACAAGCACCCATAAATGTTGTTTTAGCTTAAGTCTTTGCTAAGTTGGACTCTTACCTAAACAACATGAAGTGTACTTGCTAAATCAAGAGATGTCCTTCCAAAACCATTACTTTTATAAAGATCAAATTTCAAGCATGTTGATGGAAAGCCAAGAGGAGGGTTAAACGCTCTTTGAAGGGACATTAGATTAATTTTTAGATGAAGATGACATACATTGGTTGTTAGAGGACGAAGAAGTATATGAGACCGTTGATTTGAGCTCATCAATGGTTCTAAAATATACACCACAATTTTGATCCTTATTTGTCAGTGTCACCACCATCAACGTACCTCTATAAGTTAGAGCCAAGGACAAGGTTTTATCATTCGAAGACATGTTGTATTAGTGCCATGTGCCTACTGTGTCCACATCATGCTAAGCTTAAGGGCATCTCAACATAAGGCCTATATGTAGTATCTTATGACACTTACTATGGGTGAAAGTCACTCTTTGATGAGTGGTTCTCCAATAGTCAAGTTGATGACTATAAATAAGATGTTTCTTAGAAAACAATCTAAGCTTTCTAAAATGTTTTCTTTGTTTGTTTGAAGTTTTAATTAATTTTAAAATTTTGGAAACTTCTTATCTCTTTTTCTTTTTTAGGTGCAATTGGTGGAGCCAATGGGAGTTGGAGATGCAGGAGGTACCTAAAGAGCTTAAAGGACATCAAGCCATGCCTAAACACCGACAAGCATCAACAAGGGGACTTTTCCTTAACCTTTTTTATTTTTTGTGGTTCATTGAAGATTTTGTGCATATTGAGTTTGGGGGAATATTAAAACTTTGTTTTATTATTTACTTTTGCTTTTTGAACAATTTGGAAAATTAAAAAGTTTTGAATAATTAGAGGTTTTGTGCTTTCTTTGATTATTTCTCTTGGACCATTAATGAGAACTTGGTTGGAAATTGTGCATTGCTTGTGAAAAAGTGTGAACGTTGTCTAGTTTTGTGTTGAATCCTTGAGTTAAGTTTCATTTTGATTGTGAGCTTAAGCATCATATTTTGATCTTTTAAGTTGTGTGCATTTTTGGAGAATGTTTGTGTGCATATGTGATTTTTGTTGATCTCCCAAGTGCTAGAATTTGCTTGATTTTCTATCAAGGAGAAATCCAAGACTTCACTTTATTAAGGAAATGAGTTAGGCGCTTGTTGGACCGTTTGAGCCTTTTTGAATCTGCCTAGACATATTCTTGCCCCTAGTATACCGATTTAAGCCTAATTTATCTTTTCTTTATCGCCCACATTTTTAACATAGCTACTAAATAATTTCCGTTCTTTTAACCTAATCTAAGCATACGATCTATCTATTGAATATTTGAGTGATGCTTAAATTATGGGAGAAAAGGTGGAGTTTTGAATGATGTATTTTGTGTTAAATCTACATCTTTGAAAGAAAAAAAAAAAGAGAAAGAATGTTAAAAAAAAAAGAAGAAAGCACTACACCTTTTCTTCACATATACGTGTATATTCTTTTTCATATTTCGAAAAGGCTTTAGGAGTGTTCAAGTGCAGGAGGGGACACCTAAGGATTCCCACCCCAAACAGTGGGTGCCAGGGCTTACATGTACTTCGCTGGGGCATAGCGCACTAGCCTGCTCAGGAAAAAAAAAAAGTGTTTTCATAAGATATTATATTGCCGAGTTTTATGTTTAACTTGACAAGGTTTACTTTAAGGGTTGCTAATGTTGCAAAATTTTTTTATTTTCTTTTTATTTTTTAATGAGCAAATGAGTAGGATATGCATAGATAAAGAAAGTCCTTTCATAGGAGATTTAGTCGTTTCACTACTAGAAGAGGTTTTAGTTAAAATCATAAAATATAATAGGGTTAATGGTCCTTAAACTTTAAGGTTTTCGTCAGTTTATCTTTTAAAAGTTTAAAACCACCACTTTGCTCCTTAAACTTTTAAAATTTCTTATTTTGTCCTTGAACTTTTAGAATTTCTCCTTTTGATCTTTGAACTTCGGATTTTCCGTTCAAATAAATGTAAGTAAACCTATATGATTTGCACATAGGAGTGATAAAATCTCATTTTTGTCTTTATAAGTAATCCATGTGCAAATCATGTAAGCTTAATTTCCTCTATTTGAACAGAAAATCTAAAAATCAGATAACAAAGTAAGGAGCTTTGAAAGTTTATAGGATCAAGTGGTGATTTTTAAAATTTGTGTAAATAATCCTATATGATATATACCTTCTCAATGAAGGTCAAGTAAGACTATATTTATAACAATTAATATTTTAATTTTCCCCGTTAAGTTTTTTCACAAAACTAATTCCAAAAACTAATTGAAAAGTCATAATTTTTGCTTCCACGGGGTGTCTGAAAACATAAGCAAAGCCTATTATATGGACGAGTCAAAAACTTTTCTTTCAAGCATAAAAAGCAAACCAAAAAAAAAAAAAAAATCATTTCCGCCCTCTCAAGTTTGACCCATTTGTTGCTTCAAGGTGTAATCCACCAATGCCAATTCAACCAGACAGGATAAATATTGCGGGCCTATTGGTAATATCTCAGCTTTCAATTTAAGTAACGCCATTTTCAGAAAATCCCATTGTTGGGGTTGGCTCTGTATAAGCCCCCACTTCCAACCAACAACAAAAACTCGAATTTGTACACACAGAAATTAGCTTGTAATTGAGAACATGGTTTGCCCAACAAATCCCACAATTTCAGTCTTTACATGTCACCACGATTTTCCAACAAAAGAACCACTCATTGATCCATTATGATTCAGTATACTGTAATGTAGCCAAAAAAGAAGTACCTAATTTAATGAAGTTGACCACTTCTTGCTTGGCGCCGTGTGCTATTCGGGTGGCCACTGGGCACACTAATGTTTCTAGTACTTCACGATAAGGCGGAGAGGTGTATGACGAGAGTGGGTGGACGGCCCTTAAACTTTTTCTTTTCTTACATAAATTTAATAAAAGTTTTCATCTCCTCCTCTCTTGAAAATTGTTTTCTATTCTCGTAAAATTATATTTCATCCTTTTTAATATTCTATATCTTTTTATTATTTTATCTTATTAGTTTAGTCACAACTTTATTTCGACTAATTTTTCTGGTTCTACCCATACTCTACGTCCTGATATGGTCAGAGAGCTTCAAGTTTCATTCAGATTTCGGACAAGACCATTTGCATGCAGACATTGCCAAAACTTAATGAAGAATGGGTTTGATTGGCACTGCCATGGTGGCATGTCATGCATTCACGTATGTGGTTTTACCTTTATGCAAAGTCAAGGAAATGGTTACTCACTTTATGACGATCGACTTTTCTTTTTTTTTTTTTTCCTTTTCTTTCCTAAAAAAAAAAGAACGACTTCGAGTTTTGGTTTTGTATCTAGATTCATATTTATGGGGAAAAATGTGAGTTGTAAAATCCAAACATTTTGACCCTTTTTGGTGCAGTATCATGTATTTTGTGTAAAGCATGGGATGACATGAAGTAATAATAATTGATATAGTTGGAATATTATTCATCAATGTCCCACAAAGGCAAATACATTTTTGTCCTTTTCATCTTTATTTTCTCTATAACCTTGCATAATTCCGTAAAAATGTAGTGAGAGGAAAGAATGTACATAAAGGGTAATTACCAACACATCTTAAATTTACTGCGTTGGACTCATCCAATATCAAGTCCCATGGAAAGGAAAAAGTACAATGAAAAAATTTAAATTAAAAAGAGAAAAAAACAAGAGGCATAACAAACACCCTAAAAGACATAAACAAACTTAGAAGGCTTTAATTAATATTAATCGGAATGAAAAAGTTCTACTGTGCTAGTATAAATTACGGATAGAAGTCTCTTCAAACCCTCTATAAAATAAAACCCGGTGGGAAAGAATTGGCAGAGGGAAAAATAGTGTATATATAATGTAATTATCCAGTCTCATTTTGGTAACTTGATAATCTTCTTACTTCAAGTACAAAAGATCCTATACCTTTTCTAATAATTAAAAAATTGCACTAAATAATACAGTTTTAATTCTTAATATAAGTAAATAACATATTTTTAAAAATATTTAAGTACACAATATTTATGATCAAATAACACAGTTTCAATTCTTAATGTAAGTAGCATACTTTTAAAATATTTAAGTATACAAAATTTATAAAATCACGTGCTCTTTTAAACACTTGAATATCTAATTTTACCTCCTCCTCCTTCTTCTTTTTCTTTTCGTTTTTATTTTTTTGTTCTTCCTCTCCTACCTTGTGTTTCTTTCTACGCCACTATTCTATATAAAAATAAATTCCATTTTAATTTAAGTGAGATATTTCTTAAACACTATTACATTTTAGTCTGTTTATTTTTATTTCCAATTAATGAAAGTTTAATGCCCTCCTCTATTTCTAATTTTGGAATTAGTAGGGACAACATTTTGAAAATAATTAAGTTATGCCAAATAATCTCAAAATCCTGAGACAACAAACTCCATCTCTTTATGAGCAATTGCATATAGTGAATTTTCACCAAACTATCAGTATCAAATGCTCCCTCTTTATTCGGTTTATTATGCTCTTCTTGATCAACCAAATTAGCGCACGACTATTGGGAAACAAGAATCAGTTCCTTTTTAAGGGCTTTAAAAATCCTCCTTCGGAGATCAAGTCAAAGAGTGATCAAAGGCAATTGAAATTAATGTCTGCTTTTTATCCAGACGTTTGAGTTGCTTAAGTTTGTTTAATTCAGGTTTCGTTTTTCAAAATTTGATTTTAAATATCTCAATTTGTGTTGAAAACATTTTGAGCATAAAATTCAAATTTGTGTTTAAAGTACAAATTGATTCTAATTCGAAGCTTGTGGCTTTATTTAGTTTATGTTCATTTAAAATTGACTCTTATTGTTTTAATTTGAAGTTAACTGACTCGTTTTGTGCAGATTTTGCAGATATAAGAGTACTTTTTTTTAACTGTTCAAATTATTTTGAATGACCCAACTCGAAGAGCAACCCCTACCCCTCATGGTGCACCGCCCTCATCATCGATTTTAAGGAAAATGGAGTACGGCACAAACTAGGATCTCTCTGCAAGCACATTTGTATATTCCCCACCTTGAATTTCATGGTCAAAGTTCCCTAAATAACCTGCATCGCACCAAGAGTCTCCAGCCATTGCATACCCAAAATCACATCCGAACTCCCTAACTATAACGGCAAAAAATCTTCTATCACCTCCAAGTTTTGAAGGGACAATCCCACCCCTCGACAAATTCCTTCTCCTTTAACAATGACAGATTTTGGTTTTGATGCGGTTTTCATGAGGAGTTTCAACTGTTTGTCAGCACGGTTCTGGTAATTGACAACAGAAAATTTGATCTGCATTTGAGATGAAGATTTTTAGTAGCAGAATTTCAAATTTAAGTAATATCAAGATCAGATTTGCATAGGTCTACGGGAATGTATCTACACCATTATCATATTTAGGCTTTGCTTATTTAAATATATAAATATAAATATAAATATATATATATATATATATATATACATATATATACACATACACACTCCATTTTTAGAGCTTCAGAGATAGAAAAAAATCCAAAGCATTGCATAGGCTTGTACTTTTAGCTCTTAACCTTATTGTGGTTTTGCATTTTAATAGTCCAACATAGATTTGAGGAGTTGAAGGTAGATTATGCTCCGAGTACACCAGTTAGACCAAAGGCGAGCTCCAACTTAGACTACAAGCCTGTTTGACATTGCGAGGCTTCTTTTAGTTTTTATGATTTCGTACAAATAATTAGGATTTGGTAATCTTTCTTTTTGCCAGGTAGTTTAAGCATATGAGAAGTTGTCTTGTTTTTTTTTAACAGGAACCTAACCTTAATAATAATACATAATTCTCAATCTACTTTTTCTTTTTTCTAACAAATTAGAATATATATGTATTTCTAAATATTTGTTTAAAAGATAAATTTCATAAATATAAAATTCTATATTTCATTCGCATATTTCTAATAATTTTTGAACGTTTTCAAATAACATCAATACATCAAAAATTCAAATTTCATTTTTATTATAATTTTTTTGTTTCTTAAAATTTTACATTGTAACTAATGTTATTGTGCTCTATTTTTTTTGTTAATTTCATTGGAATTTGAATTTTAAATTTATTTATGTCATGGCTAACATAACCCATAATTCATAGTTCTACTATGCGAGTACAGCATTTGAAGACAAATGCATGAACACTTATTTTAGAAAGACATTAGAAAATAATAATAATAATAATGGACATCTGCATTCTGCAATGTAACCATGCATATAGTCCTGAAGCCTTAAATGAACCCGTATGGGTCTCACTTTCTCTTACCTTACTAGTTGAATAATAAAATTAAATGATATTTTTTGTATTTAAATGTAAAAAATTATGAAAATTGACCATAAAATTAAACTTTAAAAACTAAACTATAAATTCTACTTCTTATATTCATAACAGCTTTGAAAATAAATTACAACACCTCTTGTTTCTGGTTCACGAGACAACACAACACAATAATATCAAACTGAGGGAGGCTTTGTTGGTTTGTTCCAAACTTGTGTAACTGTAATTTGAAGTTAATGAATTCCTTCATTTTTTCTAGTGATAAGTACTTGTGGGTTTTTTGCCTAAGAAGTTTTTAGCGATGTTAAATAACAATATTATTATGTTACTTATTTAATCTTATCGCTATTTATTTCTTTATGAAATTTTTATTATCGTGGTAACAAGGTATTACTAATCAATTTTTTATGCATAGAACATTTTTGATTGGTTTGTCAGGTCTTACAATGCTATACTTCTTAACTATATTCTGGTGTTTAATTTGATTCTATTTTAAAACATGGTTAATTATCACCTTATTAACCTAATATCAATATATACACGATCAATTCAATGATTACAAAAATCAGATAAATTGTTATCCTCTATACTACTAAAGAAAAAAGAAAAGATGTGTTAGAGTCTTTCTCTTTTGTCATTGTCTATGTAATACTTTTAACTCATTTTCCTTTAATAAGTGAAACTAGAATTTTTCCCTTTTTATGTGATCATTTATTGCAAAGAATTCCATTCATTCAAATTATATTGTCATTTGACACTTGTTTCTATTTTTTTTTTTTTAATTTCCTTCGTGCACTTCTTTTTCTTGTTAATTGAAGTATTTTCTTTTTCTTTCAAAATTTTAATTTCTTTTACTCTATCAAATTACTTTCTTTTTTTGGGAAGGAGGAATTTTAATAAATATTATTTTTGAGACTTACTATTTCATTTCTAGGGCTTACATATATTCGACTTACATTTTTTTAAAAAAAATTATAACCTTATAATTTCACTTTTTTGTATACTTAGAACTATAACTCTAGCTTTATTCTTAATTAAAAAAAAAGGCTATCTCTCTAAGTAGAAAAATTACCATATACAATTTGAGAAATCATTTCAACACCATTCTTAAAAAATTCTTATTTTTATTTCCATATTTCCCACCCCCCTTCCGTACTTATGTGTGTGTGTGTGTGTGTGTGTGTATATATATATATTAGGGGTGGCAATTTGTATTGACGCGTCAGGTTTGGGTTGGGTTGTGGGTCAATTATTACATAAACTAGCTCGACACTAACATAAAATGTGACATGAACAGGTTGAGAAATCTCAACAATAACACAACCTATTTTTGACACGGGTTAATACAAACATAATCCATATTAACCCATTACTTGTACAACTTATAAAATGCCAATAATTCGCAACCCGCCAATGACTCGTAACTCATCAATGACCTATAGGAATCCGCACTAACTCCTGACGTTTTTAGCTTTGAATTTACATTAATAAAACATAAAAACAAACATAAAACAAATTTCCTTAAAATCAAATGAGTTCCATTACAACAACAAAAAATTGTCCTAAAATTTTAACTACATTTAACAAAATAACAAGTACAACACCAAGAAAATAACAAGTCTAACAAAATAACATGTTCAACAAAAAAAAAAAGGTCTCAAGCAATCAAGCTAAAATAATCTTCTTATTGCTCAGGAGTTGAAATCAATTTAGTTTGAAACTTAGTTTGAAATTACGTGAGCTAGGGTTTTATCGTATGAGAATATTTGATAATAGAAAAAATATTTAAAAAATTAATTTTGGGTCAGATGAGTCATTTTAGTGTCATTTGGGTTGACCGTAACACGGCTTATTTTTAGACAAGTCAAATTTAGGTTGTCATTTTTGTGGTTAATTTTTGACCCTAACCCATAAAAAAATGTGTCTGATTCGTATCGCATCACCATGTCATAACCCGTATTGCTTGCGCTGTACATATATAGTATTTTTACCAATCTTGCTCACTACACTATTTGAATAATACAAAAAAATCCATTTGATACTTAAAAAAGGCATTAGTTTTAAAGCCCATTTGCTGCCACATAAGATAAATTGGAAACCAATGATGGTCGATTTTAGTGGAAAGCCAAAAAGAAAAGGAGAAAAAGAAAGAAACATTTATATATACAACTTTAATTTTGTGTTCTGTCTGTGGCCGATGAAGATAATGCTAGTTGGTGGCATTCGTATGGAATGCACACTCCCTTCCATTTTCTTATATTATCCCAATTCCGCTCTTTCTTCTCTGCACCCACTAAGTGCTTTCCTCTTCAGAATCCATTTGTGGAATATATATATATATATATATATATATATATATATATATATATATATTGTATATATTATTTGTATGCGTGTAGGTATTTGAGACGTGTGAAGTGATTTGTAAGGTCAGATCATAATTGTATCAAAGCTCCTAAGTTAGTTGGTCCATGATGAAATTAAATGGCCACAGCAAGTTTGAGGCCATTCAATATTGTATTTGTGCATTTTGGATATTGTTTACTACATGTGTTAGATTAGAAGCATTATTTCGTTCATTTTGAATAAACCCAATTATTTATCATGAGTTTAAGCACAATGCAAAATATACAATGTTTGTATATATATGTGTGTGTCGCCTCCTATATATGTATAATGAGCGAAACACTAAAACCGTACCAACATTTTTTTAATTAGTGAAGAGAAAGGAACCAAAAAATGAAACATACCTACATACAAGCATATATAATGCACTTAGACATCTTCTGTGTAAATATACACGCCTAATGAATTTTCTAAAGAGATAGCAACTAAACTCTCGATCTATATACTCAAGACAATTACGTTCCCTGAAATCTTTGATGACGACAAATCTACCTTGTAAAATCAGCCGGTTTTTACTAGAAAAATCCTTGTTGATTTCAATAGCAAATTGAACAAACAAAAAGTAATATAAAAAATCAGCTGATTCATCTTATTATGTGCGCAATTGACAAGGATCTTGCCTATAGTATTCATAAACTAGGATCAAAGCATATTTAAGAATATAGTTCAAACCACCCGTTTGAACCTAAAAGTACTATGTAGCAATTCAAATTTGAATGAGAAAACATTATAATAAAGCCAATTTGAACTAGTCTTTTTTTAGTTGGAATTAGATTCTCAAAAAAACTTGTGTATCTATTCAGGGTCACAGCAACAGATGAGGAGATAAATGCAACTTATTTAAAAAATGGGATGTTCTAATAAAAGAAGCTGGGACTAAGCTTGAATGGCTAGACTGTGTAAAAAAATCAAATTACAGTGCAAAAATCCTACTTAATTTTTCGTCCAAAAAAAAAAAAAAAACTAGTTAATTATATTTGCCACTTTGATCTTATTATTAGAAGCTATTTACTGCCGTGCATATCGGCCATGTTACAAATCCACGTGTTTGTATGTATTATGTAGAGATAGAAAGAGAGAGAAAGAGATTAATTTAGTGACACTATAATATCTTAGCCAACTAAACACCACTGCCTATGATTCTTAATAAAAAAAATAAAAATAATAAAATAAAATAAAATAAAAGAGTACCTGAAGGAAAATAACAATAATAAAATAAAATAAAAGAGTACCTAAAGGGCTTGCTAAGGAACAGAGTATCAAAAATGTGATAACCAAAAGGAAATGATCAAAAACCCCAAAAAGCATCCTTTATCTCCACGTAAAGAAATGATTTCAATGGAATTTCTTTCCATGTTTTGTCTTGTTAGAGAGATTCACACTCTAGTCGTGAAATTATTGGAATCGGCCGGCATAACTTCCTAAATGTACGTACGTCTCTTCCTTTCTTATTTCACCCTTTTGCCATCAAATGTTTGAACTCCTTTTGGATATTATTTTGTCTTTTTTGTTTCATGCAAAAGTTTCTTTTTCTTTCTTTTATGACATATTATAAGTTTTTTTTTTTCTTTTAAGAAATCTTTTCCTTTAACAACTCTTGAACCAACTTTTCACTTTGAATTAACATTTGAATTGGTTATTAAAATGTTAATTTGAATTTATTTTGAATCACAAATTATTCTTTGAACTAGAGTTCTTCTTCTTCTTTTTTTTAAATAAGCTAAACGTTAGTTGTGCTTTGAATTGTAACTGTGAGTTCAAATTGTATTGTCAAATGGGATGCAAGTACTGTATCTTTTGCATTTCTTTAGTCGGTAAAACTATAGACTGTTGTGAACTTGCATTTCTTTATTAACTCGCCAAATTATTTAATTAGTAGAACAAAATGTTTATAATTAATTAATGGCCACCACGACTAGATCATTTGCGAACCTTCTGTAAGGTGGACAACATAGTCAGCAATGTTTGTGTCTATCTACTGCAATAATTAATCGTTTTTTTTTTTCCAGTCTGTGAACTCAATATACTGAATTAAACGACCTTCAATTCTTATATCAATTTTTAAGATAAATTATTAAGTAAATTTGTCCTAACGAATTAAAAGAAACGGGCCAAATATAATCGAAGTGTCATAGCTAGCCATTTAGACTAGCTAATTTATTCTTTTAAATATATATTTTTTTTGCTGGAATTATTCTTTAACTTTCTTAGTGCGCGCAAAAGGGAGATAAGAAAGAATAGAATAAGTATCTCATCACTTAAAGTTCCTTTTTTGGCTTTATTTGGAAAAATAACTGTATACATTTTTAGCGATTTAACTATACCAGTGGACAAAACTGTTAAAAAACTAAAAAAAAAGTCCGACAAGTTTATCCTGAAGTGCATAAGAAACCTTAGACATATACCACTTTACCCCCTGATTCACAAGAAAAATTTCTAATGGCTATTAGACCACCATGGCGTTTACAAATTAAGTGATGCCTTGCCATACTCTCATACTTAAACAACATGAATGAAGCAACCCACAAGAGAAGTTAGGCGGTCGCTCCAAACTTTATTTTCCTTTCTAATTTTACATATAAAATTTTATAGAATTTGTATTTTACTTTCTTAAAATTGTATCTTGTCTTTTACAAATTTATAAATCTGGATATTTATTTCACCTTATTAATTTAGTCGTAGATGCTTAATCGTGCTCCCATCCTCGTACTAAATTTTCGGACTCCACCCCTCTTGACTAAGGTACATAGTTCTCTCTCCAAAAATTATGTATACAAAATTATATACACACATATATAGGAAATATATACCTTTCCATTAGTGACAATACCCCACCTTTGCCCTCCACACCTGAAGATTCGTCAATAAATACCCTTCTCAGAAGCGTGTGCTCAACACACTCTTCCACAAAAAAACTTCACTTCCTTCTTCATCTACTTCCTCGTAAACTCTTCTCACTCTTCCATTTTAATCACTCTTTTCAATATCCATGGCGTCAAACAACACATCTCCAAACGAGTTGGTCAAATACGACCTTGAGCAACAGCAAACGACACAACTAGACCTCGAAACCAAAGAATTCGACTACTCCAAACGCTCTCAATGGCTGCGAGCTGCCGTCCTCGGCGCAAACGATGGCCTAGTCTCCACGGCATCATTAATGATGGGCGTCGGAGCCGTCAAGAAGGACATCAAAGCCATGATTCTGACCGGTTTCGCCGGGCTTGTGGCCGGAGCTTGCAGCATGGCGATCGGCGAGTTTGTGTCCGTCTACTCCCAGCTTGACATAGAAGTAGCCCAAATGAAGAGAGAGAGAGTCGCCGGGGCAGCAGCGGAGATATCAGAAGATGCGGAAGGAGAGAAGGAAGACTTGCCGAATCCTCTGCAGGCTGCAGCGGCTTCGGCGCTGGCGTTCTCAGTGGGAGCAATTGTGCCACTGCTAGCGGCGTCGTTTATTAGGGAGTACAGGGTGAGGCTGGGGGTTGTGGCGGCGGCGGTGACCTTGGCTTTGGTGGTTTTCGGTTGGTTGGGGGCCGTGTTGGGGAAGGCGCCGGTGGTGAGGTCGGCCGCGAGGGTTTTGGTTGGAGGTTGGCTGGCTATGGCTATAACCTTTGGCTTAACAAAGTTGATTGGCTCTAGAGGGTTATGAATACTGTTTGTTAGATTACTATAAATAATGTATTATTAGTAATCTATTCAGAGAAAAAAAACGTATCATTAATGTCATTTGTTTTTTTTTTCTTTTTTTCTTGAGAGTGAAAGAATTTAAACGCCTCATACGGCTTGGACTTAGACGTGGAGCCTACAATACTATTATAAATTGTTATGTATCATCTTAAAGGTTTGTGGGTCCCTCTCATTTCTTGTGAAAATATTTTGTTGTGGGGGGCTTGCACACAGATTGCATGGTTCCAAACCAATACGACTGTTTCACTATTTTTTTTTTTTTGGGCTGTGACCGTCGCCTATCTTCATTTTTTTGCTTTTCTTTTCCTATCTTTCATTGTTCCTTTTTGGGGTGGTACTATTTTTTTTTTTTTTTTTTTCATTTTGAATGAAAGCTGTGTAAAACTCCATCAGTAACATTCATCTGAAAGAGTAAAAACTAAAACATGATTAACTTTAATTAAGACCTGCCAGTCTAATTAGAAAGTTGAAAGTTGACTTATAAAGTGTTTAGGAAATAAAATAGAATTGACAGTTGATCATGTGAGAGCTTTATATTATAGTATATTTTTATTTTACATTATATCATGTAAAAACTTTAAACTGTACGTTGTTGAAACAGTTTTACCAAACAAAGTATTAGTCCTTTTGTTCTATGTAATCTCTCTCATGTAACATTGTATAATTAATATTAGAATGAAAGAATACAGTTTAACAAAAGTGGCAAAGATAATATATATATATATACACACACATATATAAATGTCTTTCGGATAAGAAATTTGTGTTTGAGACAAGAAATTAAATTTATTAGTTTGAACTGTTTATGATATAAAATCCTCCCATATTACAATATAAAATAAAAGTATACTACAATATCAAACTCTCACATGCTATCATGGGTGAACTCAATTTTTAAGTTCAAACTCATTTGCCCAACAGCTTGTTAAGTTTAAACTAGGTAATTTTTATATTAAACTTTGCAGCTATCGGACAGGGCAAGTCTTTGAAAATGCCTTAAGTTTATCAAAGTGGAGACCTTTTAGTTTAGTTTCTTTTAACAAAGCTTTTTTACTTATGAAAATAATCAAAGTTTACAGCAATTAAAGTAAACTTTTAAGTAGTTCATCCCGAAATGGTTCTTGAGTTTACCCTTAGTCTTATTTTAGCTTTTGTTGCTTTAAGAATCCTACTTTGACCCTTTAGGTTATCAATTTTAGTCTCTTAATTAGCTAAGTATTAAATATTTAACAAAAAAACTTATAAAATATTCTATTCTGATATCTAATATATTACTTTGTTTCATTTTTTGTCTCTCTTTTATAAAATATTAGAGACTAAAATGAAACATTTTAAAATGTTTTTGTTAAATATTTAACATCAATTAATTGAAAGAATGAAACTGAAATAAAACAATAGATTAAGGATTAAAGTGGGACTTTTGAAATGTCAAGGACCAAAAGTGAGGTTGAGGGTGAATCTAAAGGACAATTTGAGAGGTTAATTCTATTTTTTTTTAATAGAAACATAAAATAGAAAGACAAAGCATGTCTCAACTAAGTTAGTATTTATTAATTAATCAAGCCGAAATGAGCCTCAAGTCTAACCTATTAAAAAAATTTAGGGAAAAAAACAGGTCATAAGGACGAACTAAACAAAATACCGTAGTACATGATGGTAAATGGTAACAAACAAAATAAAGAACTTATTTTTCTTAAAGAAAATATTTAAGATGTCGATAATTGCCATATGTGTGTGGCTAAAAAACTCGGAACGTAATTGAGGCTCCTAGCAATACTAAGAATGTAAACGTCATATAGCACTATTTTTAGTGACGCTGACGATCGAAAGTTGGATAATAAGATATACATGGCCTAAGAAGAGGCAGAGGAGTTACCCTCGAGAAAAATAAATTAATAATGTATAATAATTTTTGTCAGGTTACCAAGATGGGCCAAGCTCGGTATTGGGCTCATAAAGGCCGAAGTTGATGTCAGTGCATTTTAGAAACTTCTTACTAGATGATAGGTGAGATGGGTAAAATAGTATATGTACATCTATATTCAAATTGAAAGATCTCTAAGATGACGATAAACATTTAAGCTGATTATGATCTATCAAATCTAAAATACTCAAAAAGAATAAGTCCTAATAGAGATCATGGTGACTTCATTTAGCCAATAGGAGAAAGGATTATGATGTATTTGAGTTTAAATTATACTTAAAGGGTAAGTTTTAAGCCTACCTCCAACTGCTATAAATAGAGGCAAGTTCTAGAGAACAGCCTATGTCCAATTCTTGGCACAAACCCTTTGTATATTTATTTTCTCATAGCAAAACTGTATCACCCCAAAAAACCTATAGTAGACTTAGCCTTCAATTGAGATGAACTGTTTTAAATTTTTGTGTCCTTGCTATTACTTTCTTTATTGCTTTACTCATGACTGATTATTTCGGTATAGAATTTGAGAGATTACTTGTTAGATGAGTTTTGCCCATCAATAATTAGGGCTAAAAGGAGGGCCAAAAGAATTTTCCACCCTTTGTTCTAGAAAAAGTCTAATAGTTGCTTCAATGGCGAGAAAGCGTACTGAAATAAACAAACAAAATCAAAATGATGGAAATAACCGCCAGAGTCAGAATGAAGACGACAACGATGTTGCTTGAAGAGGGGGACATTATCCTTCACCTCTTGCTAAAGACCAAAATTGGATGTTGCCACTTGAAGACGAACCACCAAATTCGAACACAGCCCTGCAAGCCCAGATTGGGACCCTAACTCAAAATTATGAGCAATTAATGCAATCATTTCAACACATGGAGAATGTTTTGAACAACCTTGCTTGGCCTATGATCAACAATAACAATAATCCACTTGCACCAAGAGATGGACTAAATTTGTAGAAGGGAACTGCAAATTCTGATGAACTGCACACACTGAGTACGTGCATTAGGATGGTAGGGAAGTAGGCAGAGAAGGGCCCAAAAAAGACGTGCAGCCTGGGAAGGTGTAAGAGTGCAAAATAACCAAGACCGAGATAGGTTGCTCCGTTAAGCTTAATGAATATCGGATAAGATGATGGTCGAAGACAAGATGACCTCAGGAACTGGACCAAGCACCACAAGCCAAAATCTAGGATACTGATAGGTCGGTGGTTATCCTCTAAGAGCATCTCAGGTTAGTAGAGCAAGTGAATAGGTAGGAGGCTAGAATTGGGTTATCAGATTCTTGATCTTGATAACCCAGATAGATACCCATTCACTGACGAGGTGGTGGCTGAACCCTTGCCACCTAAACTTAAATTGCCCAACATCCCTCTTTTTTATGGTAAAGGAGATGTAGATGATTATGCATAGCTCTTTAATTACCATATGGGTCTACACGAGGCACTTTGGCTATCGACCAAAGAAGTACCCCGAGTTGGGAGCAAATGTTGTTAGGTCACCGAGATGGGCCAGGCCAAATATTGGGCCCATAAAGGCCCGAGGTTGATCTTAGTCCATATAGTCTCAATGCATTCTAGAAACTTCTTACCAAATAATACCCAAGAAGGGTAAAATAGCCTATATACATTTGTATGCAAGTTGAAAGATCACCAAGATGGTAATAAGCATTCAAGCTAGTCATGATCTACCGAATCCTAGATACTCAGAAGGGATAAGTCCTAAAAGAGATTATGGTGACTTTATCTAGCCAATGAGAGAAAAGATTATGACATATTTGAATTTAAATTATGCTTAAAAGACAAGGTTTAAACCTCCTCCCGAGTGCTATAAATAGATGTCAGTTCTAGAAAACAACCTAAATCCAATTCTTAGCACAAACCCTCTGTATTATTATTTTCTCATAGTGAAATCCTACTACCTGAGAAAAGCCATAGTAGCCGTAGCCGTCAATTAAGATAAACTACTCTAAATTCTCATGTTCTTAAGGTGAATTACTCGTGAGTGATTATTTCGGTGGGGAATTTGAGAGATTACTTCTTAGACGAGTTTTGCCTATCAACAATAATGAATAGGGTTATTTACCCTTTTATGTTTTATATTTTTGGTTTAGTCAAATACAATAATTTCGATTTTTGTTTTCATCATATGTATATCTTCATATGAAATTAATATACAAATATACCTCTTCTTGAAAAATTTTCAATTTTAACCAAAAAATTGCCCAATACTCTCAAATTGAAAAATAAGATAGTTTTAAAAACTTGAAAGAACTTTATACTAAGGTTTTTTTAAAAAAAAATTTCAAAACTGTATAAAATACCATCAAAAATTGGTGTTTTCTTTCAAAAAGGATGTATATTTTTTTTTTTTCGTCTTCTTTTTATTTTTGCAAGTTTTAAATTTTTTCTCTTTTACTTAAAGATAATTTGGTCATTTTAAATGTTAAAATTAACTAATGATTGAGGTAAGTATGGACTTGTTTGTATTAAATTTAATCTAAAGATATATATTCTATAAGATAAAAAACAGAAGATATGGTTTTTAAACTAACCTAAAATAAAAAGATAAATATACCTAATAAATTAAAAGGTAGGTGAATCCTCTGATTAACTGGCTAACTAGTGAATTACAGACAACAGATCTAAAATGCATTTTTTTTAACGAGAAGCTGCTAAACAATATTAAAAAGAAAAAAATAAAGAAGCCTTTTCGAGGGATCTTGCTTTGTTGTTCGGAGGGTTCGATAAATATTACCTTGTTTATTGTCTCCATCCGTATCGCCTTTGCAAAGTACTATGAGCAATTATTCTTAACTAATACTTCAACAAATAATTACCCATGTTGATACCCATATGAGGGCCTTCAGATCGTGCTGACCACTAAAATTGTTTTTATTTCATTCGTTTATTTTCTTAGAAAGAAAAAGGCAAAAATAGTATACCACACCTGTTAGGATGCGTTCAAAGCTAAGATTTATTGGTAGGGAGTTAATTTTTTTTTATCACGATTGTACTATGTGTAGAGAACTAATAAGGAAATTAAGTCTAATTTATAAACATGCCTACTATATAAAATTAAAACGACTATATTTAAAAAAAAAAAAAAAAAGAAGACACTACCCTTCACACTATTGGATGCATTTACTTCACATGAAGGAGAAAGAGAGAGGAAGGTGCGATTATCTATATCTTTAAGTATGTCTTTACTTATAAAATCAATAAGAAGAGTTTAATGGAACCTCAATCCCACCCTTTTTTATATTGGTTTTTATTTAAAGAGAATTAATACTAAATTTATTTATGTACCCTTAACAAGTTAAGAAAGATTGTGTGTCAGTGGTTTAAGATGCACATCCAAAGAAATTTCAAGTAGTTTAATGTAGCCATATGACCTTCAAAAAAAAAAAAAGTTTTGATCAAAAAGATGATGTGGAACATATATAATGCGAATGAGACATAAACTAGCAATTTAACATAGGGCTCTATCAATCGAGGAGGAAGCACTCAAGCACCAAAGGATGGTACAATTAGTCTCATTGAATATTAATCCTCCAATTGCTCAGAAGTTTTCATGGTATCAATTTGAAGGTTAGACTTACTGATACTTCCAAAAATAATCATAGTTATCAATTGGAAGCTCTACGGTAATGAATAGGCAATCAAGGGTAAATAGCGGATGAGGATATTTTTGACGATCGTAGCCTTAAAGTGGATAATGCACCAGAAATAAACAATTGCTTATTTGCTCAAGAATAGATGGAAATTGTGGCTTAAGATTTGAAAGAAATTAAGAAATAATTCAGAAGAGAAAGATTCATCCTACAAGTTTAGAGCTCATAGGGCCTATTGATTTTTATTCTATCTAAATTTGGTATATTTTCCTCATCCTCTAATAAAGATTCGGCTAGGCCAGCCAACATAATTTTTTTCCAATGTTTTTAATAATTCCCATATACAAATCTAAGCCGGCCTAGCATGGCCCAACCCGGCCCGCTTTCTCCTTTATGATCTGTATGGATTAGGTCGGGTTGGATCGAATGGTTTGAATTTACACCTTTAGAAGTATGAAGAGAGTTAGAGTGATGAAGAATACAAAAAATAGAGAGAATCATAGATGTTTAAAAAAAAAACCTAAACAACAAAATTTTTATGACATAAACAGAAAAAGATAAAAAAGAGAAATATCCAAAGCGAAGAAAGAAGCAGCAAAGGGAGTGGAGGCTTGAAATGATGTTGTTCTTGCCCTAACTGTTGGTGTATTTGAGTGCATAGAGAGGAAATGGAGGCTTGAATTTTAGAAAATAAAGGTTGGAGGCGTATAATGAATACTTTTCTTAAAGGTATTATTTGCCCTCATTTCTTAAAGTTTACTAACGTGCAAATTGTGATGAATCGTCTTTTTAGGTAGTCACTTATCTTTCTTAAACTTCATTTTTTAAGCATTAGTCTTACTTACTTAGTAAGAAAAATACTGAATAAATTTTTTTCTTTTCCTTTCCTTTTAATATACTTTAAAATATACTCAAAAGCTGTTGCAACTTCTGTTGAGACATTGCTCATCACTTGACTTTAGAACCATTTCAAATCATTTCTTAAAATTTAATAAGAAACATTAATTGAATCATAGCTTAGAAATTTTATAATTATATAGAACATTTTGTAAAATATATTTTAAAACTTTGAGAATATTTCTTAAAACTTTGATTTTCTTAAAACTTTGAAAACACTATATCAAACAGTGGGAAAGCATTGTCTTTGAGCAGCAAAAACATACTATAGTGGTATCCATACCCAAATCTTCGCATTTGTCCTCCGCGGCACCGAGCTCTTTAAATAGGTTTTAATGGTCACCCATAGGACTACCTACAACATGAAGGTACTTTTAATGAGCTTTCACTTAGTAAGTTTAAACATAAACTCACAAATCATTAAAACAAGCTTTATAGCTTTTCTCATAAAATCCTTTCTCTTAAAACATTTTTCGTAAAACATTTCTTAATACGATCTTCATAAACCTCTTCTTGTAAACATAAAAATGTTTTTCATAAACAGTTAACGTAAAACATTCCTCAGAATGTTTTTCATAATCATAATACATTAACATTTCATAACAAGAAATACAAGCAAAATCAAAATGTATAATTCCATTTATGCTCATTTATGATCATTCATGAATGAGCTTTTATTATATCATCCTTAGATTTCTTGAACTATGGGCCTAAGTATACATACCAACATCATTAATCATGAGATCATAAACATAATGCTTCCCTTATAAAAGACTTGAGACCATCAAACACCGAGGTCATAACTTTAACTTTACTTTGAGTACCTCACAATAAGGAGGCTGACATGAAATTACTTATCATCTTTAGTTTACCTTCTTATTAACTTTAGTGAGCATATCAAATGCTAACACATCATATGCAAACATATTTGCAAATCATAACTTGTGCTCTTTAAAATATTGTGCATTTCACATGCAAACATACTTTAAGAATAAGAATTGCAAATACATTGCAAACCTTTACTTGATCTTTTAAATTTTATGCATATTAAATGCAATCATGCTTTAAACATAATAGTTGC
>CAMOHE010053589.1:49556-109723 GCA_946598075.1 Artocarpus hirsutus
GACTTAAATCAGAATTTTCTGATTAATTGGGAGCCAAAATTCGTGGGAAGAGGAGTGGTTTGAGGAAACAAAGTCAAAACTTCCAAAAACAAATTGAGTTGCCATATTTTGCCTTTGTAAAACGGGAAAACTTATCCATTAACTCAAATAATTCAAAAGTCAAATGTTCTTTACCAAAATTAAAGAAATCATTCCATAATTATGTTATTTATTCAGAACAAATCATCCTTAAATAAATTCCACCTTATCACAAATTTTGTGAAATTTCTACTGACTGCTCGTCAACTGTCATCGGCCTATCGATCTTTATCTTCGGCCTGCCGATCTCTGAAATTCGGCCTGCTGATGACACACCATCGGCTTGTCGTTCTGAGAAAGATCATTTCGGCCTGCTGAACTAAATTGTCCGGCCTGCCGAACTGCCTTAATACTCAAAAATCATTCATAACATTTAATTATTAATAAAAATATAATTAATCATATAACATTAATGACATGAACGTTTGAGCACATCAATTCCACGTGAGCGTCACCTACCATAAGACTTAAAATAAAATGGTTAGCACCATTTATCATATATCATAACACATATCATGAGTATAACACTTATCATCGCCATAATCATAATTATAACATTTAACGTCGTTATTAATCATAACATTATCCGTTACATAAAATTAGGCGGGCGTTACATCCCTTATGGAAGACTTGAGACCATCAAACACCGAGGTCATAACTTTGACTTTACTTTGAGTACCTCACAATAAGGAGGCTGACTGAAATTACTTATCATCTTTAGTTTACCTTCTTATTAATTTTAGTGAGCATATCAAATGTTAACACATCATATGCAAACATATTTGCAAATCATAACTTGTACTCTTTAAAATATTCTGCATTTCACATGCTAACATACTTTAAGAATAAGAATTGCAAATACATTGCAAACCTTTACTTGATCTTTTAAATTTTATGCATATTAAATGCAATCATGCTTTAAATATAATAGTTGCAAGTACATTGCAAATCCTGATTTAAACTTTAAAACCTTTTGCATGACAAATGCAAACATACTTTAAAAGAACAACTTGCATAACAATTGCAAACACATTTGCAAACATATATATAAGCATTTAAAAATCATTTACTTCATGCTATAGGTGAAGTTTGAACTTACTTGTTTATAGCTCTAACGTTCCTGTTTCCTTCCTTTTCCTTTCATTAGTCTACTTTTATGTCCTGATTAAACGACACTCGACTTATTAGTTTACTTTTCATATTATTAATATACTCGATTGAGAACAGAACTTAATTATTAAATATTCTTTCCTTTTTACTCAACTTGTTATTCCATTGATTTACCTTTATTCTACCTAGCTTTATAACCCACTGGGGGTTACCATTCCCTTTACTTAACTCTGTAACCTATTGAGTTATCATTATGTTTCCTTAACTCCATAACCCATCGGGTTATCTTTTTCTTTACTTAACTTTGTAACCCATCGGGTAACCTTTCTTTTACTTATCTTGAACATCCCTTATTAAATTTCCCATCTCATGTGATGGTTTTGTTACCTAACATATTACAAAACATTTTCCATTTAAAAATGTTTTGCTAATTTGGAGTATTCAACTCCGTTTTAACTGTTTTCTTAAAAATGACAATTTTACTCTTAACAGGTTTTTCGTAGAGTTCGTAACTTGTTAAACTTTTTGCTTCACTTTTCCTCTCATTTCTTACATGTAATGGAAAAATTACTACTAAGGGGCGTTTTCGGACATTGGGCGTTTTAGCTCCGTTTTGGCCTTTTTCACAAAATGACCATTTTGCTCTTGATGAGTCTTAGAAAACCTTCATAACTAGTTTTAAAACATAACTTTCATTTCTTTACTTCTCATATCATTGAAGAAAGCCAAACAATAGTTTTTCTTTTGTTAATTTATATTTTGTCAAAGCTTCACAGTTTTGACTCGTAATGCGAAAATCTTTACATTTTTGTCCTTAATGTTTTGCTTCCATTCTTTACTTGATTAAACTCTTAATCTTAAAAAACATAAACTCTATGGTTACTCAATTCCTACAGAAATGTAGGGACCTAATCTTCCTTAGTGAAAATCCAGTTTCACATAATTTTATAGTTTTGGTCCGAAATACAAAAATCTTGACATTTTGCCGCTGTGACCAAAAACAATCATTTTGTATCAAAACATCCAGTTTTTCATAGGGAATAAAACTTACAAAAGCTCCTTGGTCAAATTCTAAACATTTCATAATGTTTCCATTTCATAAAATTTTGTGCTTAAAATTTTGTAAAATTCATTACTTATCAACCGTATAGGATTTTGACAAACTATCTATGCTGCCTCAATAGTTTCGATAAGTTCTACAACTTTTGTGTTTTAACTTTCTTTAAATTCCAATATTAAGATAAACTTTTTGGCTTATTTTCAAATCTAACAAAATTTTGCAAAACTTCGCAATTTAGTCTTTTTGGAATTTTATAAAACTTTCTTCACAAAAGTTGTTCCCCTCACTGTTTTGGCTGATCATATACCATGTTTGGAAAATAAATTAGTCATCATGCCCTCAAAATCCTATTCTCTTGAAAACTAGTTAAACTTTACAAAGTTTAACAATTTTCCATTTTTAAATGCAAAACACGTACTTTCTTTCTTTCTTTCTAACATCATCACCATCAATATAAAAACATAAAATAATCATACCATAATTTCCATTTTACATGTCATAGCTCAAAACATTTCATCAAACACTTGGCATACAACAAAACATAAACTTTCAAGACTCAAGTTTAGAATTTTACCAAGGTATTCCTCAAGCTTTTACACCTTCTTTTTGGTGCTTATTCTTAGCTTAAATTCCTTAACATAATTATAGCAAAAACTCCCTCAAAAACCCATCCATAACTTGGAAGAAAACTATTAAAATCCTTAGGAAAAAGTTGGAATTTTTACCTTAAAACCCATTAACCTCCTTAAAAACACTTGCTCTTATTTCTTTGCATGCTTTGGAGGCTTGAATTTCATCAAAATCTTGAGAAAGAAATGCCTAGGGAGGCACAGTTTTTACTAGGGAAGAAATGGGCAAAAAATTTTCATAAAATCAAATCTTCTAATTTTCAACAAGTCCTTGAGTATTTATAGTCACCAGTCTAGGGACTTGTTTGCAAAGGAAAAATTGCCCAAAACATGTGGCACATTCTCTACCCTTCAAGTGTCCATCCTTTTTTTCTTTTTCTTTTTTTTCTTTTCTTTTTTTTTTCTTTTTGGTGACTAACCATGTTTAGTCACCCTTAAGCATCATTAAGGGTAAAAGTGGCAAGATTTGATTGGCCACATCAAGGGCGGCGTGGTGGTAATTTCTCATCCATTTGAGTGTCTTATGATGGATCTCACAAAGACTTTTTATACAATCCAAGTTTATACTGACAATATTTTCCTATACTGTTGGCATTTTTTTTTGTACAATTCATGAGATCCCACAACCTCCTATACTTTTTTACATCCATCACTTAATGCAATCTTTATACTGCTTAACTTTATACAGTCTAAATTTATACTGACAGTATTTTTCTTATATTGTCGGTATATTTTATATATTGTTACAAGCTTGCATAGTATTCCTTACTCGTTTATGTCCTCCAAACAATAGTATTCCTATACTGCTTTAACTTTAAATAGTCCAATTTCTATACTACTTAACCTTAAACAGTATAATTCCTACACAACATTACTTTGTAGTGTAATTTTTATACTATTAACTTTATCAGTGTACTTCCTTATACTGTATAATTTTTCATATTGTTATATAGTATTTTTCTTAAACTATATTTTTGTCTCAATATTTGTTGCAATACATTTTGCAACAATTAAACTTTCTAGCTTATTTTTCATATAATTCCTTCCTCGTATAAGACTATAGTATGATTTTTATCCTTAAAAATCCTATTTTTGCTTTTATAGACTTTATCATAAAAATTAGATTAAGCAAAAATCCTTGTGACACATAATTTTTGCTTAACATAATCCTTAAATTATTGCATTTTTAATATACTAGAAATGCTCGGGTGTCACACAAATTACTCCTAAGATATGACAAATCTTTGAACATAATATTTAGCAATAATATTGTATTGCAAAACAAGATATAAAGTCTATAATTTTCTAAAGATTTAATAACACGCAAAGGTGTTATTTCATGAACCATTATAATCTTATCAACTCATGTAACCTTTTACATGTAGAGGTACCATTTCATTTGTAAATGTATATCTTCATATAATATCACAACTATTACAATAGATATATCCGTTGATAATAGTTATTCAGATTTGATGAAGACATACAACCAAATAGCATAATGATTCAAAATAATTCTATGTCACAACTGTTTAAAATTTGAAGAACTCAAACTAGTGTCGTGACGCCAAATTTCCAACACTACGGCATTGTGCTAAAATTTGATCTAACATCATAGTGCTAATTTCCTAGTGCCATGGCGCTTTGCTTTTAGGAAAAATTACCGCATTGTAGTCGCTCCAATGCTGTGGCGCCCAAAAGTCTGGTCCCGACGCTAGTTACACTTTCTACATAAAAAAGTGAGATTCAAATGTGACATTCTATATTTGATAGATATATTGAAATCCTTTTTATGATCCCCTACTAGATTGCAATATTTCTCTAGATTCAACAATGATAAACTCATACATACACAAGAAAGTATCTTTCGATTTTACCTTCAATTAGTGAAAATACTATAAAGCATTTACAAGACAATATTGTGCTATGCATTACACTTTGTCTCTTAAGCAAATACCAAAAATATATCACGTCTGAGCTATCCAAGACTTTAAATTATGTTCCAATCATTTAGAGCTATTCCAACCTCGTGTCCTATCTTAGATTCATAAACATTTACAAGACCACGCTGCGGTCTTGTTAGGTTAACTTTCAAATCATGTCTCTAGCTACTTTGAGAATTGAACTTCACTAAGAGTAAATGCTTAACTTCAATCACATAACTATTTGCACAAAACAACTTGTAAGGGACAAATAAATTTTGCTGTTAAATCGATCACATCACGTTGACTTGTTCTTATCCATTTAATTATGGAATAGTGGTACACCTATTATAGGAAAGGTTTTAGTTTCATTTTCACTATATGTGTCCTCGATTAAGTCTCTAAAAAGATCTTTTGTCAAAGGACCCACTAGGTTCTTAATAGTCCTAACACAAACAACATTAATAACACTATTAGTTATTGATCGTTTCACATATTCATGTCTAAAACTAATATGTGACTTTTCATTTTACACCTTGTTATAAGCTTTAAATTATGTAGCTTCGCTATCGCAGCAAAAAGACATAGATAGCATTGGTTGTGGCAACAACGCAATATCAAACAATGAATTCCTTAGTAATTTTGCTTCATTGCCCACAGTCGTAAGTGCTATAAACTCACTTTCTATCATTTAATGAGTTATGCACATTTGTTTCTTACAAGCCCAAGACATGCCTCCTCCTGCTATTGTGAAAATCTAATCAGATGTGGATTTATTATTATTTGCATTAGCTATCCAACTAGCATTCGAGTACCCTTCTAGTACTGTAGGATAATCAGTATAAAACAAACCTAAATTAATAGTCCTTTTGAGATAACCAAGTATCCTTCCAATTGCATTCCAATGTTCAATACTTGGGTTACTCGTAAACCATGACATTTTGTATACTGCAAAAGCAATGTCTGGCTTTGGACAATGCATAACATATATTAGGCTACTAATCACATTAGCGTACTTCAGCTATGCTACCGCTCAACCATCATTTTCTAGTAATTTAATACTAGAATCATATGAGGTATTAACTTCTTGAAACTTTAAAATGATTGAATTTAAGAAGCATGTTCTCAATGTAATGACATTGATACAATGAGTAACCCCCCACTATGTTTTTTCACTTTCGAACCTAAGATAGTATCTACCTTACTAAGATCTTTCATCTTAAATTGTGAAGTTAGAACCTTTGTAGTATCAATTACTTCTTGCATGTTTGTTCAAAAGATAAGTAAGTCATCAACATATAAACATATGATAACACCAAGTTCATTTGTAAATCTAGAATATATGCATTTATCCGCATTTTTATGCTTAAAACCATAAGACAAAATAACCGAATCAAATTTCTCATGCCATTCTTTTGGTTCTTGTTTTAATCTATAAAGCGACTTGACTAACTTGCAAAGCTTTTTCTCATTAGAAAACCTTTTCGCTAGGTAACACAAACGCCTCGAGTTTTTCCATATAGATTTATCAAGATCACCATTTAGAAAAGTTGCTTTTTCACATCCATATGGTACACATGCAAATTATATATCAAAGCAATTGCAAATAGCACTCTAATAAATGTCAATCTAGCTATCGGAGCATATGTATCAAAGTAGTCTATGCCACGCTTTTGTTAAAAACCTTTGGCTATCAATGTAACCTTGAAAGTTTGTATGGACCCATGAGTGTTGTACTTTCTTTAAATACCTACTTGTTGTTTATCGGTTTTGACCTTGGAGGGAGATCAACTAAGACCCAAGTTTGATTAGACATTATTAAATCCGCTTTATCATTTACAACCTCTTTCTAAAAGGAGTTATCTCTAGATGAGATGACTTCACTAAATGTTTTTGCATCTTCTTGAATATTTAGCAACAATGGTATTTTGGTAAGTACACTATTTCTATCTCATTCAACCAAGAAAGTTAAAGCTTGAGATGAAATAAAATCCAGGGTTAAACACTTTTCTTTTCTTTCACATTCACTTTTCTTTGGTTCCAAAGATGTCATAAGACTCTTTCCTTTTGTTATTAATGGAGATACCAAGAGTATAGTCAGATGGTTGATCAACATTAGATTCCAATTTAGTGGTAGAATCAATACTCAATTTATTTTTAATAAAATCAACATCTCTTAATTCCCCAATTACAATAGAATCTAGATTCAACAATCTATATGTTAAACTAGGTGCCCAAAGGATTAAATGATGTAATAATTTTTAGAGAAATTTAATCAATAAAGAGTTTATTATTTATTTTTATATTTAAAATGCCGTCCTCTTTATTTTCATTTATGCAGAATGTATGATAAACAGACAAAATTCTAAGACTATTAGTCTAAACCTTTAATATCGTGCATATGATGGACAAATTATGCGAAAGACATGAATCTTAAAGATAATAATCAAAATGATAAGGTCCACAATCGAGGGAATAAAATTGGGTACTTTATGCATGTTAAGATTGTTATATTATCTACATCCCTAATGGGAGATGACTTGTCTTGGTCATTAAAATTGGACTCCTCGAGTAGAAATATTAGTGTATTGTCAATGGTAACAAAATATTGGATTGAGACTGAAGTTGAATTAATTTGATTAATAATTCTATTTATTTAAATCAATTCACTTTAGACACTCATAAGTATTTAATCTTAATCTTGAAATCAATCAATGAGTCTGCATTATTGACTTGCGTCTTTTGTTGTAGCAAATGGTGACATCTTGAATTATATGAAGGTATGCATATTATTACATTGAAGACATGACTATTGATAGATGTACACTCATTATTTATAGATATGGAATCTGTAACTCTTTTGTAGTGTTAATGATATTTTCTTATAGGCATTATCCTGTAATTGGAAACTAGAGTGCTCAACCATTTGGATGCATATGTGTAACTGAATGGTATATTATTTGTTATTGGTTATGAATAGTAAGTATTCAAATGATGAGATAATAGAACATAAGATATAAATAATCGAAAAGATAAAATGAAATTTATCCTTAGGTGGATTATGGATATCCTATGGGGATATTACACATTATGATATGTCATGGACAATAAACTGATTAGAGTTTCATAACTTTATATATAATTTAAGAGTGCAACTTAAAGCTTTTAGTGGAATAGCTTTAGAGTTGATAATTATAAAATTTATGTATCAGGGATATATTATTTTATAATTATAAGAGCTTGATCTATATACATGCATCAGGTCCCCTTTGCTAGCTCATAATATTTTCTGTAACGATACGATATGTTTTTCCTACAAATTGATAACTTATATTATTTATTAGACTGGCTAAAATTTAGTTGATTGGATTTCATAATTCATGTTAGTTTATTGGTTGAATTAATTTTACGAATTAATTGAAGATAAACATGTTGAATTATCTAAAATAGATTTTATTTGTATGGGATTATATGTATATGGCTATTTTAATTAGATAACTTCTCTATTGGGTTGTTTGAATTAAAACTGAGGCTCTATAAAGGATACATAGGTCAAATAAGATAGGATTTATCTAATTGTTTTACATTGAGTGAAACAAAATAAGTCTAAGAAGCTGGAAAACGCGTCTGCCAACTTAACCATGATGACTCGGTCGCTGCCATACACAAGTGCGGTCGACCTCATTTGTTTTTTCAACAAAAGGTGTGAATGCATTTTGGCTTAGATTTTGAGTCTTATTCGAATTTTGAGGCCAAATATGATGAAAACTACCTCCAATCCGACCTCTATATAAATGAAACAATTTTATTGTTTTTTAGATCCTTGAGAAATTAGGGGTTCGTTTGGTAAATGGATTTGAATTAGTGATTTGAGTTAGTGTGATTTGAATTTAGATTTAAGTTTGTGATTTAAATTGTTATCTAAATTGACGTTTGGATATGCATTTAAGTTTTGACCTAAGTATAGAATAAAATTGGAATTTGTGTTTGGAGAGGTAATAAAAATAGTTTTTGATTTGTCAACAAATCTAATAAAATCTTAATGTTAATGGTCCTAAAAAATATGCAATATGGATCTTAATTTTGTATCTCTTTATTAGGAACACAATGAAAAAAAAAATCATCTCCATTAGATAACAAACGAAGAAGTTATGATTTTTTTCCTCAAATATAGGAGAAAGAATTTTAGTTTTTACTGTAGTAGAGATATCTGAGTATCAAAAGTTTAGGGGAGTCAAAACTCTAAAAACTTAGATTCTTGATACTCAAAAGATTCAGATTTTGGGGGAAACAAACACGTATCGAAAGAATTTTTACTACTCAAATCTAAATTTGACTTCAAATAATCTAAAGAGTTTTCAAAACAAACGACCCTTAAGAGAAGAGTATTTTGTTAGAAAACTCTAAAACTCCCATAGAGCTATTCTTTAATATCTCGAACCTTAGCTTTTGGTTTTCTTAAGTGGTTGGAAGGAGAGACCACTTGAGGAAAAACTAAATGAAGTGCGTCCATCCAAATTCTGATCGTGGAAAGAGAATAGCAAGGAAGACCAATTGGTTGAAGTTCTTCTGGTAGACTTCTCTATTTGCAATTCCTACAGTTTTTTGATCTACTAAAAGGTACAAAAGGTCTTTTGTTAATTTATATACATAGCATGTCTAACTTGTTTTAAGAGAAAGTTTTAACAAAAAAAATTTAAAAATCCTTTGCGTACTTGTTTTCCAACATTGTATGCCTTGGAATTTTCTGCATACCCTATAAAAACACATTTGATTCCTCTTGCAGCTAACTTAAATGATTTAGAGTCATGCTCTCTATACAATGCTAAACAACCTCACACCCTTAAATGCATCAAGTTTGGTTTTGCCCCTTTCCATATTTCATATCGAGAGACTTGTGTTTTCATAGATGTAATTCTATTATGAGCATGACATGCCATAAGTAAAGCTTCCCCCCATAAATTATTTTGCAATTTAGCATATAGGAGCATAGAGTTAAAAATATCCATAAATATTGTATTCTTTCTTTTAGCCAAACCCTATTATTGAGGAATAAAAAGGGCTATTTTTTGGTGATTAGTATCATGCTCTTCAAAGAAGGCATCAGACTCATTTAAGAAATATTCACTTCTATTGCTTCGAACTATTTTGATATTTTTACATTTTAATTGCAATATTAGTGTCACTAGGAAAATCGCTAAATTTGTTTTTTTGTGACAAACACCCATAGAGTAAATACTATGTATAGGCCTACATGATTATAATATCATGCCAACATTTTAAGCAATATATAGGATGCTAGTCTACTAGTCAATAACTAATACAACTTAAAAGTATCTACAATCCAGTCAGAGTTGGAATGCAAAAAATAGAGACACTTAGAGTAGCAAAGTGAGCAATATAATAAGATAATACAGAAGTTGTATCCATACATATAGGTGAACTACTGTGATGGAATCAAATAGTATAGGTTTTACATTGAACCAAAATATTTTTAGACTCTTAAGAAAAATATCTCTTCAATACCATGCTGATAGTATAAGAGAAAAATAGAACTTTGATATTGATAAAAAAATCAATAAAATTATCGCACTCTTTCTCTCCTATTTTTTATCTTTTCTCCATAACCAGCCAAAACTCTAGTCAAAATTTTGACGTTCGATTAGACACAAGCGATGTCATTGGAAATCCTTCACTGAGTTGAGTTCAATGATGTACCATGGCAACTACAACTCTACCGAAAAAAGCCTCATGCGTCATCCAAAAACGTTGAAAACCCATATTTGTCAATCGAGATATCTTTCTTGTCCAATGTCTAATTGACATGATTTTTGGACCCTACAGACTCAAAGTTAAGAGATGAACAAATACAGTAGGTGACACCATTCAATTTCAGCCGGAGCAGCCTCGTTAGAGCTGCTTGTTGTCGCCTACCATGCCGCTAATCGATTTTGTTGTTTTCGATGGTGTTGAGATGCACCACCATGGAAGAAATGTTCAAAGGAGTACGAGGAATGAAATCCCTTAATCAATTTTGGGTTTCCATTGCCGGAGAGCAAAGATTAGAAATCTTCTGTCTCCACCTCTATTTGGTTTTTCGACCCAAACCATTAAAGACCAAATTGACGAAAATGGACCTTGATATTAGACTCAAAAAGGTTTATTTAAGGGCGATATGCCCGAGTTTAGTCGCCAACAAAGCCTGCTCAACATCGATCAAAGCTGGTCAACAGTTGACTAAAAATTCAAAAGCAAAAATGGCCTTTTTGACCTTCGATTTACGATCTGAAACTAGTTCCCGGCTTGTTTTGGCATTCTAAATGCAACAATGGTCTTTATTCAGACCAATTGCATTCCGTTAGAAATCGTTTGATACCTATTTCATGTAGATCGAGGCAAGATAGACCAGAAGAACAGAGTCCAAAACAAGCTTTCCAATGTTTTGGAAATCTCCAATAATCGTTCCTAGCTATTCATAGTCCCTCTAAGACTATTCTTGAGGAAGTTTACGAAACTGTAGAACTGATGATGTACAACTAAAAATGTTTAGCTTGATATCCAAGTAAGTTTCAAACCCCGCTTATAGCATAATGAAAATGGTTTTCATATACTTTATACATGTTTGAAATATGTTTGTCTTTATTATGCTTCTTATTTTAGATACAAAAAAATGTTTGCATTTGTTATGCTTATTTTTTTAAATGCCAAGTTATGATATAAAGTATGTTCAACATTTGTTATGCTTATTTTTATCTTAAATTTAAGTCAAGGCATACAATATGTTCACTAAGTTTACAAGATTTGTAAACTAAAGATAAGATAATTAAGTATCGTACCAACTGTTGGAAAATGAGCATGCAGCAGACTTGTAAAAAATTTAAATCAGAATATTTTCCAAAAAGAACAAGTTTGACATGCTAAATATAATGACAGATCTTACTAACCTCTTTTGTATACCGAAGTGGACTTGAATCCGTGTAGAGAAGAACGTTACAAAAGAGTCTTAACCAACTGGTCTTCTTTGCTATTATTTATTCACGATTAGAGTGTAAGTGGTCACACGTCATATAGCTCATCCTATGGTGACTCTCCTTTTAATTACTTGAGAAGACCTAGAGCTAAGATTCTTGATGTTAAACAATAGCTCAAGCTCCTACAAGATTTACAATGAGCTAACAAAGGAGACCCGATAGACATGTATAGTTCAAGCTCCTATAATTATAAAATACAATATCCCAAATAATATTTTGTAATTATCAACTCTAACGCTACTCCACTAAAAACTTAGAGCTACACTCTCGAACTATATAAAATTATGAAACTTTAATAAACTAACCGTCCATGACATATCATAATATGTTATATCCTATAGGATATTCATAATCGGCTTAAGAATAAATTCTATTTTACCTTCCTGATTATTTTTATCTTACGTTCTATTATCACGCCATTTAAACACTTACTATCTATAAATAGTATACCATTCAGTTATACCTACGTATCCAAATGGTTGAGCGTTGTAGTCTTCCAATTACAGGATAATGTATATAGGAGAATATTATTAACTCCACAAAAAGAGCTGTGGATTCCATATCTATGAATCAAGAGTCATGTCTCCAATGTACCAGTATGTGTACCATCATAAAGTCAAAATATCACCTTTTGGTACATCAAAAGACATAAGTTAAAAATACGAGCCCATTAGTCATTATAGGATTGAGACAAAATGCATATGATTGCCTAAAGTGAATTGATTTGCACAAACAGAATTATTAACCAAATTAATTCAACTTTTATGTCCCGATCTAATACATCGTCACCTATGCAATGCACCAATGTTTCTACTCGTAGAATCCCACTCCGATGACCAAGACAAGCTATCTTCCGTTAGGGATGTAGATAACATAACAACCTTAGCATGAATAAAGCGCCTAACTTTATTCCCTTGATTGTAGATCTTATGATTTAGACTATCACCTTTAAGATTCATATTTTCCGCATAATCTGTCTATCATATACACGATTCTTAAAGGTTTAGACCAACAGTCTTAGACTTTTGTTTGCTTGTTATATATTCAATAGAAAGGAACATAAAGAGGAAAACATTCGGTATATGAATAATAAATAAACTCTTTATTGATAAAATGTCTCCAAAAACATATTATAACATTTTACTCTTTAGGACATTGTGTCTAACAATCTCCTACTTGCACTAAGTGAGTAAATATGATGTATCTCGCATCCCCATAGCGTCCACATACTTCTTGAAAACTCTCGTAGTTAGTGTCTTCATGAAAGGATCAGCTAAGTTGTCCTCAGACGTGATTTTTCATACTACAACATGCCTGCCCTCAACAAAGCCCTTTATCACATGGTACTTCTAATGAATATGCTTACTCTTCTTATAAAACCTTGGTTTCTTAGCATTAGTTACCACTGCAGTGCTATCACAATGCAGCTATACACGTTATCCATACTAAGAACTACCTCAAGATTCCCAAGAAACTTGTAGAACTGCACTACTTCTTTCGAAGCATCACTAGTTGCCACATACTTGGCCTTCATCGTTGAATCTGAAGTGCAATCTTGCTTGACACTTCTCCAAACAATGGCACCATTGCTTAGAGTAAACATAGAACTAGAAGTCGATCTTCTCGAATCGAGACAAACTTGGAAATCTGAATCAGTGTATTTTAAAAGTGTTAGATCCTCACTCGAATACACAAGCATACACCCTCGAGTCCTTCTTAGGTACTTGAAAATATGCTTGATCGTAACCTAGTGGTTTGGTCTTGGATCCGACTAAAACCAACTTACTATTCTGGCCACAAAATAAATGTCCAATCGTGTGCAAAGTATAGCACACAATAGACTACCCAATGCCGAAGCATAAGGCACATTCTTCATGTATTCTCTTTCTTCATCAGACTTTGGTGAATCTTTCTTAGAAAGAGTAATTCCAGACCTCAATAGTTGCCCACCTTTCTTAGAATTCTACATTGCATACTTCTCGAGAATTTTATCTATGTGGGCCGCTTGGGATAAAGCTATCATTTTGTTCTTCCTATCCTAAAAGATTTGGATACTGAGAACATAATTAGCTTCACTCAAGTCTTTCATGTCAAACTGCTTGGTCACCCATAATTTGACTGATGACAATGCCCCAACGTCATTGCTAATTAACAGAATGTCATCTACATAGAGCAATAGAAAAACCACCTCCCATCCTTAATGTGTTTGTAAACACATGGTTCGTCCATGTTTTATTCGAACCCATAAATCTTGACTACCTGATCAAATCTTATGTTTCAAAAATGAGAAGCCTGCTTAAGTCTATAAATTGACTTTAGCAGCTTACAAACCTTACTCTCTTGACTCTTAGCCTTAAACCCATCAGGCTATACCATATATATAGACTCATCAAGATAGCCATTCACAAAGGCCGCCTTGATATCCAATTGTAAAATCTTGTAATCAAAAGCAGTAATTATGGATAAGAGAATGCGGATAAACTTAAGCATGGCTATAGGCAAAAAGGTTTTCTCATAATAATTTTCTTCCTTTTGCATGTATCCCTTAGCTACCAATCTAGCCTTATAGGTTTTGACTTTCCCATCTGCTCCTCTCTTTCTCTTGTAGATCCACTAACACCCTATAGGTTTTACCCTTTTTGAGAAGATCCACAAGTTTCTAGACTAGATTAGTCTCCCTAGACTTTATCTTAGTGCTCATGGCTTCTATCCAGAGCTTTGAATCATCATCCTCTATTACCTCTACAAAAGTGTAAGGATCCCTATTATGTTCAACCAATTTAGCCAAGTGTGCTTCATCATTGAACATATACTCTCGGGTTGACGCCCAATCCTTCCACTACGCTGAAGCCCTTTAGGTTGTTGTTTACTTGGTTTTTCTACATTGATTAAATTGGTTTCAACCGGAACCCTCGAAGTGACTAAATCACTCACTAACTCCTCGAGTACTACTTTACTTGAGGCTTAAAGTCATTCTTTCCTCAAGGAATGTTGTATTCATTGCAACCATGACTTTATTTTCTTTTAGGTTATAGAAATAACCGCCTTTAGTCCTTTTTGGATATCTTATAAACACACAAACTTCTAAATGTGCTTCCAACTTGTCCGCTTCCTTATACAAGACATGAGCCAGACATCCCTATATGCGAATATGGTTTAAGGATGTCTTTTTACCCGTCCACAACTCGTGAAAAGTTTTAAGAATTGATTTTAAAAGCACATTGTTCAAAAGATAACATGTGGTTTGTAACGCATATCCCCAAAAAGATAAAGATAACATCGAATAATCTATCATGGACCTAACCATGTCCAACAAAGTCATATTCCTTCTCTCAGCTACACTATTCTACTGTAGAGTGCCCAACGCAGTCAAATAGGATAAAATCTTATTCTCTAATAAGTGTCCTAAGAACTCATCAGAGAGGTATTCACCACCTTGATCGGATCGAAGTGCCTTTATGGATTTACTTAATTGCTTTTCCGCTTTAGCCTAAAACTCCCTGAACATGTCAAAAGTTTTGCTTTTCTAATGCATTAGGTAAACATGCCCATATCTTGAGTAATCATCAATAAAAGTGATAAAGTACTCATATCTTCCACTTGCCCTGATGTTCATGGAACCACTAACATCATTATGCACAAGTTCTAGAACCCCTTCGGTTCTATTTTGCTTAGACCCAAATGGTCTTTTGGACATTTTACCCACCAAACAAGATTCATATTATGGTATAGATTCCTCCTCTAAGTGACTTAAAGGTCCATCCTTTACCAATCTTTAAATCCTATATAGGCTAATATATCCTAATCGCAAATGCTAACGATAAGTCTTATTGGAGTGAAAAGTCTTAAGTATTTTTAGAGTTATTATAATTAACCTCAGTATTAAGCAGTATGTCTATCTTAGGTTTAATAAAATAGATATTGTTTTGCATCCATCCATGACAGATAAAAGATTTGTTTTTATGAATTATCACTTTATTATTAAAAGATACTAAACAAGTTACAGACATCAAATTTCTTTTAAGTCTAGGAACATAAAAACAATCTTTCAAAACTAAAATCCTATAATCATCAAAATAAAAATGGATGTGTCTCAATGCTTCAGGTAACACCACGAATCCATCGCCCATCCGTAACATGAAGTCCTCATGCAACAGACTTCTCGTTTCTTTGAACCCCTACAAAGAAACATAGACATGATTAGTTGCTCCGTAATATATGACCCTAGTGTCACTTGATTCCTTAACTAAGCAAGTTTTAATAACTAAAAGTTCACACTTACCTACTCGAGAAAGGAAGTCCTTGCAATTCTTCTTAATATACTCAACTTTCCCGCAGAAAAGCACTTTAGCTTTTCCTGGTTCTTCTTTTTCTTCTTCTTATTCTTCCTATTCACTGGAATAGAAGATTTCTCATTCTTAGTCCTCTGCTTCCTTCTATTCCATGGTTTAGGATTGGAACCAGACGTAGCCACCAAGTTAGCCTCACCACTAGCAGGAGTTTCCCTTATCAGATTTTCGAACTCCTATAACTACTTCATCAACTTAGTCAAGGTCACATCCTGTCTATTGCTTAAATTATATGAAGCTCGAAATAGGATGAACTCCTTAGATAAAGTCTCAAAAACAATACTCATTTGTGACTCAGCATTGATATCAACTCCGTAGGTTTAAGCCTCAGCTAGGTAACCCATGACCAACATCATATGTTCCTTCACAAGAGTCCCTAGTCTTTGCTTGCAGTTTAAAAGTTTACAAAGAGCCCCTTGCCAAGAGGGAAGCAAGAACATGTATAAGAGAGTCCACTTACCTTGAGGGTAGAGTTAATGCTCCTATTTATAGTACCTCATATGGATTGTGTCTAGGGCAGGTCCACTCCGTGACCTAGGTACATCATACTGTGATATAAGGTGGGTAGGTGACATGTGTTACAATCCTATTGGAGGATAAACTTCCCATCTAAGGGTTGTAGTAAAGCAGAACCCAGCTTTAGATTTGGCTAATACCGAGCAAAACACAGATTTGTCCGAAGTGACTAGCACTATTTCTAAGGTCGGGAGCAGCATAGGGACTACCACGGGGAATGTTCACCGAACAACTCCCTATCACGGGGAATGTTCACCGAACAACTGGGGAGCCTTTGTAGGCTCTGGAATGTCCATATGCATAACAGCGATGGTCGGCAGTCTGGGGTGTTAAACTCAAACAAGAGCCGATCATAACCCCCCAACATCTTCAATGAGTTAAATGGTCAAACTAGGACCATAATGAATGCTACCACGAGAGGCCCTTTGCCAGGCAAAATACCTTTATAGGCAAAACACCGAAATTCAATCTTAAAGAGTATATTTTTAAAAACAGTAAATAAATTAAATTTTTCTCTAGCTCAAGGGTGTTACCAGATTTTTTTTGGGGGGTCCCATGTTTTATATCAAATCGTTAGGATGTAATAAAGCAAGATGGTCAAGTTCTAAGGTACATTCTTGACTTCCTTTCCCGCTAGTTCTCAGTATCCCTTCCAGGCTTCCACAATACTTACATTGTTCTTTTTATTTTCTTTTTTTTCTTTCTTTTTATAATTCTTGATTTCCTCTTTCGCCTCAGCTATGGACTTGCAATAACTTGGAACGCGAACTTCGGAAACAGAGCTCTAGATACTCGATAAAACAGACCTCACTACTTGAAATTTTATCATAGGAGTATTATATTTTGTCCTTACATATGCTTCAGGGTACAACCAAAAAAAACGCATATCAAAACAAAATTTGGTTACATATAATATGCTTGCTCTACCTCAGCGAACACCTCAAAATAAACCAAAACAAAGAAACAAAAACTAGAAACTGCATATTAACATAGAGATCAGCCTAGTTCCTTTTGCCCCTGCCCCTTTTCGGTCCAACAACAACCCATCCATCTTCGACTTCAGCAGAGGGCCCAGGCACGGGCTCGTCTACAAGCATGTCTTCCGCATTAGAATTTGAAAGAGACTTCAACGAGCCAACTGTTATATTTGATGAGCCATCATTCCTAATACCATCAGGTCTCTCATCCATGTTCTCATCGCCGTCGTCATCATCATCATCGTTTACCTGAGAACAATTGCCAAGCAAAGGGGAAAAAATACTTGCTAAGACCTTACCAATTTAACTTTTTGAATCATTGCATACAGAAAAAAAAACACCACTCAAGGCTTGGATATTACGGTTGGCAAGTTGTCCACTGTGAAACCTTGCTAGCCATCAAATCCAACATGTCACAAACCGTGTGTGTGTGTGTGTGTGTGTATGTGTCGCAGACAGAGGCGGATAACACAGGTATTATCCCCTCCCTTTCAGCCATACTGTACAGACGACCAGAGTAAGGACTAAAGAGGGATAGTAGCAAGTTTCAAGTTAGGAAGTGTGGACAAGCTACAACAATTTACAATAACAAAAAATTTCAGACCTTTTCCGCACTACAAAATGTGTGTGTACATGTTTACTGATTTCATTGTATCTTAATCTAAAATTCATCAATAAACTGGGGAACCATATAATTAAACAGAGGAATATTTATCAAGGTTGAATTGCATTCTTATCAAGGATTTTCTTGTACAAATCAAAGAAAAGTGCAGTTGTGCCCTAATACCCCAATACAAGCAATCTCTTTCCCACATCCTTGTGTTAGTGATGTGCCTAGCTTTGCCTGTAGTTATCACCAATAAACCTTTTAAACATGTGAAAAAGGTTAACAGGGAAGATACAACAGTAGGGGGGGAAGGAAAAAGCATTAAACCTCCTAAAAGGTGAAAGAGTGAGTGTGTGTGTGTGTGTGTGTGTGTGTGTGTGTGCAATATAAAATTAGCAATCTGAGAATTTTAACTCCAATTACCTGACTGACATGAGAAACAGGGGCCCTCTGATGATTAGACTCCCTAAGAACTTCAATGGACTTAAAATTACCATCCAAGCACTCTTCATGCATGATCATTAATTTTTCAGCTATCTGGATAGACCAAGAGACGGGACTTAGTCACTGATTTAAAATAAAATAATACAAAAAAGCCTAATACAAGTTCTCAACCAATAAAAGAGCTTAAAGTAAAACAATAAATTAGAAAGTACTGAAGCTAAGAATGAATCAAAGTGACGTAGGACCTGTAGCACGATGCCAAGCCATGTTTTATTTTGTTTTAGAGCTTCTTTGATTGAGGGAAAAGGGGAGGGTGGGAGAGTCGTAAGGGGATTAGTTGAAAGATTTTGGTACCCGTAGTTGTCTAGTAGGAGAGAAATGAGGAGGGAATGGACTGGTTGAGGGATTTCAAATACTTCAAAGTACTCCAATTTAACCCAACCTCAAGTTTGGGTAACCAACCCAACCTGAATTTTAATGGGTGGGCCAACTTTTAGCAATCCGCCATAAACCTAGCTCACCCAATTATATTTTTATGTTTTAAAATATATTTCAGAATATATAGATATTATATACCCATGTTTTTATCATGGTCTATGACTTATATGTTTGAACTACATTGTCGATCTTCCTCTCCATTTTCCTCACCTAAGTTACATGACTTTTGTTTCTTCTTACTTTCTTTCCCTCTTACCAAAGATAGCCTTATGTTTCTAACTTCCTACTATACCAGTTGCCTCCTTTTCTTGTCAATTTCTACATAAGAACCTCACAGTCAACCAATAAAATAAAAAGCATTCTATAATTCCTCTTGCTTAATGTTGAATGATTGTGAAAAAGGACCTATAAGTGTTAGGAAATTGATACCTCTTCAATGCTGCCATCGTCAACTTCGGTATTGAGAGAAAGCAAGCCTTCTTCGAGCATGTCTTCGACATCATCTATGTAAAGACCCTCTAAACAAACAAACAAATTTCAATGAAAAAGTAGTTAAATTCATCATCATTTAAACAAAAAAATGAAAATATCATTTATGGTACCCTCTAGTTTAAAATTTTATCAACTTCGCACCTCAGTGCAGCACCTATTATTTAGAGAGAGAGAGAGAGAGAGAGAGAGAGAGAGAGAGAGAGAGAGAGAGCATCCAACACCCTGAACCTATTTTTTCAGACACGGAATAACGATTCTACCAATTCATTCCTTTAAAAAACAGGCATAAAATTCGAAGAGGGATAAAATATAAATATGAACTTGTTCCATTTTGGTTTTTTATTTTTTGTTTGCAGATTTAATGTCTTTTAACTTATAGTCGTTGTTTCATATTCTAAAAATAGGTTCACAGCACCAGATATTGTTTTGAATGAATACAGCAATACGATTTCCACAATGAAGTACCAATTTGAGTGGTATTTTTCCAAAGAAGAAAAAAATTAGCACTTGAGAAAAGAAACAGTTGAAAGTACCAGAAGAAGTGCAAGTGAACAAGGAGAAAAGATTGGAGTGAATTTGGTCGGCTTTCTGGCGAGAATTACGACCGCCCCACTCATTATCGACGGCCAGTTGGAGAGCCGACCATCGAGACAAAACCAGACCAATGCCTTCTCTAAAGGCCGACTCTGCCTCCACAGACAATACCCTCTTCTCGTCTTTCATCTCTCTCTAATTACATAAGACATTCATAACAGATAATCAAACATCATTGCAATTACTTACACGTATCTGAAAGCGTTTTGTAATAAAGAGTCATTTTCTTCTTTGAAAAAATAAAATCAGATATATATATATATATATATATATATATATTGATGAATCTGTCAAAAATAAATAAATAAATCTAAAACCCTACAAACTTTCTTTGTTCAATCAACAAGTCAAAAATATCTATCTGATTCATCTAAATCTGAAACCCTAATTCAAAGCTTAAGATTTTCGCTCTCCTCCAAAATCCATAATAAACAAAGAAATTGCGAGAGAGAGAGAGAGAGAGGAAGAACCTGAAGCCTTGACGCTTAGCTACTGACTTGGCGAATGCCAACAGTGGGTCAGGGACTTAGGTTAGGGCGAGAGGAAGGGTGTGTGTGAGAGGAAAGAGTTTGCTCTGATTCTCCCGAAGTTCATCTCTTTTTGAATACACGTGTCGAAAGCCAGATTACACTTTTACCCTGGAGTCTTTTTTTTTTTAATTAATCACAAAAATTTCCACTCAACAGTAACCCTTTTAACATTGCGCTCCCGAACTTTAAAAAACAACGTGCAGTCCTTACAACGATAAAATATTAACCAAAAAAAACTACTTTAGTTAAAACTTTTGATAAAAATTGATACATAATTAAGATTTAATACATAATATAAGAGCATGTTAGTAACACTATTATATTTAAATTATATTTAAAGCTAATTTTAATTTTAAAAGTTAATATAATTCAAAATTTTAACCCTTAAAAATATGAACTTAAAAACCTTAAAATATTTAGAGCAAATAATCTCTTCTTTTATTTTCATGTGACTGCACCGGGATAAATTAACATCCTAACAATTCACTGAATTGTTCAATAATCCGCATGATTTGTGTGATATTGTATAATTTATGCTCAAAATCATAATTTATTGAGTTTTCTTATTAATATTTCATAGATAGAATAAATAAATGTTACGTTTTAAAGTTTAAAGACATAGTGTTACAAAGGTTATTGTTGTGACGACTCGTCTTTTCGACCGTCACTTAACTTACTTAAAACATCATTACTTGAACAGTAATCTTACTTAGTAAGAAAATACTGGATTAAAATTTTTTTTCTTTAAACATTTTTTAAAACCTACTTGAAAACTATTGCTGCCTTTATCGTTATTCCAGTTGAGACCTCGCTCAAAATTTGCTTTTAAAACCATTTCAAATTGTTTCTTAAAACTTAATAAGAAACAGAAACTTAATAAGAAACATTCATTAAATCATAGCTTAAAACATCACTTAATAATTTTATAACACATTTAGTACAATGAATCTTAAAACCTTTGAAAACATTTCTTAAAACTCTGATTTTCTTAAAAACCTTGAAAACACTATATTAAATAGTGTAAAACTTTTTCTCTGCGATGCGTAAGCAAACTGTAGTGGTATCCATACCCACATCTTCGCATCTGCCCTCCGCAGCACTCAGCTCCTCTAACGGGTCCTACTGGTCACCCATAAAGCTACCTACAGCATAAAAAACTTTTTATGAGCTTACGCTCAGTAAGTTCAAACATAAACTCACAAAGCATTTAAAACATACTTTAAATCTTTCCTCATAAAAACTTTTCTCTTGAAACATTCTTCATAAACTTTTTTCATAAATACTTTTCATAAAACATTTCTAAAACGTTCCTCATAAATGTTTTCATAATACATTTGAAACATTTCTAAAACGTTTCACATAAATGTTTTTATAAAACATTTAACTTGCATAAATCCTTAGAATGCTTTTCTTAAAGCATCATTTATAAACCTTTTCTTGAAAACATAAAAATGTTTTCTATAACATACGAATGTTTTTTATAAACATTTAACATAACATTCTATCAAAATGTCTTTCATAACATAACATATAAATATCTCATAAAAAGGAATTCAAGCAGAGTCAAGATGCATGATTTCATTTATACTCGATTATAAACTTTCAATTATGAGCATTTTATGAACACTCTCTTTTCTTACTTTAACTTACTTTTTTCGTTTCTTAACTTTCCTTATCTTGCATTTACTTTCCTTACCTTACTTTAGTGTTCGTACCAACTCATTAATCATAAGATCATAAACATGATGTTTCCCTTGCGGAAGACTTGTGACCATCGATCATGTGGTCAAGTACCTCACACCTTGGAGGCCAAACTTTAACTTTACTTTCATTACCTCATAACACAGAGGCTGGTACGACACTTTTCCTTTATCTTTACATTACCCTCTTCTTATTAACTTTTGTGAGCATGTCACATGCAGTCACATCATATGCAAACATACTTGCAATTCATAGCTTGTATCGTGAAATCTATGGCATAATAGATGCAACTTATTGCATAATAAATGCACTATAAAATGCACACACGATTTGCAAACCATAACTTGTATTATGAAACTTATTGCATACATAGGCAACTTATTGCATACATAACAAATGCACCATAAAATTCATAACTTAAACTATAAAATATTATGCATTGTCAAAATGCAAAACATACTTTAAAATATTCTAAAAATCATAACTTTTACTTTTAAACACGTTATGCATATCAATATGCAATAGACTTTAAACATAACAATTGCAAACTCATTGCAAATCTTGTTTTAAACTTTAAAACCATTTGCATAATAAATACAAATATACTTTAAAATTAACTTGCAAAGCAATTGCAAACACATTTGCAAACATATAAATAAGTATTTAAAAATTATTTACTTCATGCTGTAGGTGAGGTCTGAACTTACCCGGCTATAACTCCGGCGTTCTCTGTCCTGTTCCTATCTCATTCCTTTTCCTTCCATTGGTCGGCTTCTATAACCTAATCATACGACAACTGACTCATTAATTAACTTCCTTTTTATCAATCCACTCGATTGATAATAAAACGTAAACATTAGACATTCATTTCCTCTTTTCATAATTCGGTATACTATCAGTTTACTATTTCCTTTCCTTAATTTTGTAACCCACCGGGTTACCTCTCGTTTACTTAAACATCTCTTACTATGTCACACATGATGGTTACATTAGTTAACATATTACGGAATATTTTTCATCTAAGAACATTATGCTAAATCGGAGTGTCTGACTCCGTTCTAGCTATTTTTGTAAAAATGATGATTTTACCCTTGGCGAGTTTTTCATCCATTTCCTAACTTAACAAAACTCATTACTTAACTTTAACATTCCATTACATACATAATATGAAAAAATCACCACTAAGAAACATTTCCTGACATCGCGCGTTTCGGGTCCATTTTGGTCATTTTTCATAAAATGACCATTTTACCCTTAGTCTCATTTTCCTTCATTCATTCCTTGACTAAACTTTAAATCCTTAAAACTTAGCATCTATCACAATGCATTATAATACAGTTCATATTGTAGGCGAGATTGTTACTTACTTAGACTCCGAGCTACGCGGGTCAAGTTGTACCTTGCTATATCAACAATATATGAAGCATCCTCTGCAGTGCTCTTTGAGTGACTATAAATGGCTAGAAATGCTTCTTGGAGATCATACATTCCTGAACATGTCATTTTGGACTCCGATAATGCAATTTGAATTGCCTCGATCTGCGTGTAGTTGGTACCAGATAATTTTCACCGAAGTGGAATTAGCTCAAACGGAGGTCATCATTGCGTTTAGAGCATTGAAACGAGTCAGGAGGCGATCTCAAATCATCAATCGGAGGTCCGGATCATAAAATCCTAAAACGGCCCTTGACCGGCCATTGACCACTGTTGACCGGCCGTTGGTGGCTGGGCTTAAGCCTACCCCCCTTAAATCGACCCTCCTGAGTTGATTGGTGGGGTCAATTTCACTCCATTTGGCCTTTATCTGCTCAAATTGGGCACAGGTTCCTTGGCCCAAAACGGTGGCTCCGATCTCCCGTTTTCGACGGAGATGCCATGAAATTGGGTTAGGGGAATCATTCCCCATCCTCCTCTGAGCATTTCCCCCATGGTGGGGTTGCTCAACACTGCCTAAAATGGTGGCCTCGAGGCTCCCACGGTAGCGCTAGGTGGCAGAGACCGTTCTCCACCCTCCCATGGTGGTTGCTCGAAATTAAGGTGGGGCTTTTGCTCCTTGAGGCCCTCTGAGCATAACCGTAAGGTCAATTGACCTCAACGGTGGCCGGAGCTTCAAAATCGGCATCCCTCATGGCGGCGACGAAGGGGTAAGGTGGAACTTCGGTTGGCCGCAGCTGGGTTGTGCAATTGGGCGAGGGGTTTCACTCCCCGTCGTCGTCTGAATCGAATGGGGGCGGTGGTGCACCTCACAGCCATCGTGAGCGGTGGTTCCCATGGCGGAGCGACGACAGAGATAGGGCAGCTCCGTAGAGGCTCTTCCAGTTGAAATTGAGCTGGGAAAAAGATACCATCCTACTCCTCTCCTCACACTGAGCCCATAGACACCAAAATCACGTCGATTAGTGGTTGGACGGAGGAGAAATCAGCTCGGAAAAATATAAGTTTCACCGCCCCTTTGGGTGGTGCGTGAGCCCTCATCCGGCGGTGTTTTGGGCTGCTCAACACACTGTTGAGCTCAGCTCGTCGAGAGCTTTCCAATGGTGTGAGAGGTGTCGAAAATGGAGGTCAGAATCTTCGACTGATTTTTGAGGAGAGAGAGAGAAAATGTAGAGAGAGAAAGTAGAGAGAGCTGATTTGTCCCGAATTTTTCCTTTTTTTATTTTTTATTTTTTTCTCTCTCTTTACTTTTATAAAAATTTTGTGGTCTACGTAGTCTAATTCTATACTACGTGACCTTAAACAGTCTAATTCTTACACTGTATTACTTTTGTGGTGTAATTTTCATACTGTATAATTTCATCAGTGTATTTTCTTACACTGTATTATTTTAATACCGTATAATTTTCATGTTATTATACAGTATTTTTCCTTAAATTGTATTTTTCGTCTTAATTTAATTCTTCATTTAATGCATTTTTAATGCATTAAAAATTCCGAGTTGTTACAATTGTTGAGGAAAAACTTTTATAATTAATCTTTTTTTATTAGTACCCTTGTTATATCACTGTTTTTTTCTCATCCTCTGTTGTCCCATTTTTTGCTTTGTTCCTGTTTCATTTTCTCTTTGATTGTGGAACCGAGGTTGCTCTTTATTAAGTAAGATTAATGTTAAATTTAGTCATGTGCTTGTGGGTTTCTACTCTTGGAAATGTGACCATGTGCAAAAATTAATTTTTGCATGAGCTAGCAGAATCTTTTTTTTTTCTTTTTACTATTTTTGTTGTATGTTTGTGTAATTTTTGTATGACCATCTGCTGTCCCATCTTTGCTTTGTTTCTGTTTCATTTTCTCTTTGATTGTGGAACTGAGGTTGTTCTTTATTAAGTAAGATTAATATTAAATTTAGTCATGGGCTTGTGGGTTTCTACTCTTGGTAACGTGACCATGTGCAAAAATTAATTTTTGAATGAACTAGCAAAATCTTTTTTTTCTTTTTACTATTTTTGTTGTATGTTTATGTAATTCCATATGTCGCATTCCTAGTTCAATAGTGATGTCTTTTATAATGTATTTTTTCATAATCGACTATGGAAGCTTTAATTAGAGGCCACTAAAGGTAAAAATATAGCACAAATTTAGAGTCAATAAAGCTGATGCCACTCTCACGACTAGACGGTTAAACTATACCCTAGCTCGTACGAGGCTCTCATAACATGATTTTGCCACACGATGCCACATTTTAGTCCCAAATGATCCCAAATCAATCCCTTCTTACCGAGAGTATTAACAGCAAGGCTTAGATCACCGTCTAGCCAGACATCTAAACACCTTTGGCTTTCAATGGTCGGAGGAGATATACAAGCAATAGCCGGAGAGGAAAATCACCTCCTTTATTACAAACCAGAAAAAACGAAATAAACAAACAATAATACATAAAACAGACAAAGCTAGGCACGTATTAGTGGAACTTTGATGGAGTGTCATCTGTTGCCGTTTCCATCTCCCCCGCTTCAAACTGACAGTGGGTTGGCCCATTCCTTGGTGATTTCCTCCACCCTTTGGCAACCCCATCGGATCCAACTTCACCGTTGGTACAACGAGATCTTCCCTAGAGATCTCCATCATTGCTAGATTCTTCCAGTCACTTTCCTCCTCTGCTAGCCCCTACCAATTTTCATTCACCACCGACTCCTCCCTCCTTTCACACCACCCCCCCCCCCCACCACCCGCCCTGGCACTATGGCCCCCTTGCCTACAACCATATCCAACGCAAATGGCTAATAATGGTCGTCCCAACCCTAGCCGTCATCATAGGTGGCCCCACTTGCGTCCCATCGCCTCTACTAGCACAGAACTCTACCGACATCCCTCTCGTTCTCTACAGCTTTTGGACACCCCTTTTTCGCCTTGTTTCCCTCTATTCCCTAGCCCTGTCAAGACCTGGCCTTGTCCTCTCAGGCCCCAAGTCCCTGGGGGCTAGCAAACACAAGCACCAGTTGTTGGATCCAAAAGGAGAGGGGGCGTTGCCTAACCTTCTCCAAAGAGTCCCTACTTCTTCTCTAAACCCTAACAGAGCAAAAAGTATACTGATTGCTTGTCCCGTGGCACTTTTTTTAATAAACTCAAAATACAATTTTATTCCAATTAATATTGGGCACTTATAATGTAAAATTCATGTGTGCACGTAAACTAATTTTTGACTACTAAATAACAGGTGGACATCTTGTAAAAAATTTGCTTACTAAACCCTGGTCTTGAATAATTTATGCAATGTGCCATTCTTGCACAAAGAATTTGTTGTTTGTTATGGTAATGTATATTGGAAATAAGATCGGTATGGGATTCTTAAAGGAACATCTGTTTTGTCTATATGAAATGTAAAGGTTGTTTATGTTAGTCTTAAGCCATAATTTACTTGATAAATATAAAGCACATATAAAGCATCCGTCTGACATGTTAGTTAGAACTAATTAGTTATAGCTAATTATAATATAAAGCTCTCATGTGCTATGGTTTTAAACTTAAAACTTTAGTTCTAACTAACTTGTCAAACGGCCTATTAACTTTTAGTAAGAGAAATAAAGGATTGGTGGTGTCCTCATCTCCTCCACCCATCGATGAAATGATAAAGGACCATGTTCCTAATCCATGATACTTATGATGATCAATAGTAGTATGTTTCAAACTTTTTTGTAAAAGTGATAAGATTAAAAAACAATGCCATGGAAATCATATATCTCAAATTGACCCTAGACTTTTTTGCACTCGATAACTCTCAAACTCATGACCTGGTAGAAGCGAAGTCCTCATGTAGCACTTTCTTTTTTTTTAGCTTACCCCTTGTTTGTTTTAAAATGTTTCTATCTTCTTCCTTATTCTAGCAAGCCAAGATCCATTGACGAACAATCAATGATTTTCAAATTAAAGAATTAATCCTTCCTACCAAAAATGCAAAAGCTATGTGGAATCATTAACAAATTAAGTCCCTGCAAGTTTCCAATCAGATTCTTCATGACATTCAACAATTTTGAGAATAAGCAGAGATTCTTTATTCTTGACAAAAAAATTAAAAAAAAATAAAAAAGAGAAAGATGGTTTAAATTTTTTTATTTTTTTTGAGACGGTATATTTCTATCTTCAATTTTTTTGTATTTTGTTCTTTATTTCTTATGGTTGATATTTAATTTTGTTCATGATTCTCCAAAAGAAAAAAGATGAGGAATTCAAGACTAAGGCATTGGGAAAAATTTATAACAATTCAGGTTTGAGATTTTAGCATCAGTTTAACAAAATAGTTGTTCCAACCATTTTTTTTACAGAGTTTTCTCTCACAAAATTTAAATCAAAAGGTGATTCAAGCCATAAAAAAGGTTCAAATTGTTCTCTTAAATAGACCCTTAGTTTACTCTTGTTTGTTATTATTTGATTTGATCTGTTAAAGTTTTTCTTACATGTGGATGAAATTTTGCCTCAGATGTCTACTTGCTCATTTGCCGTCTGCTTTAAACTTTGGTGGACACATAGTGAATCTCACAACTGCATGTTTTTGTTTACTTGAAGAATTTAGAATTAGATTTTGGATGTAATGATGACATAGTTGGGGGACATGAATATAGGGCTTGCTTTGCCCTTTTTTTTTTTTTTTTTTTTTGCTTAGTTTCTGAATACAAAATACCTTATTTAAAATTTTTTTAGTATATGATTATGATAGAAAGGAGTGGATTGTGTCTCATGAAGCTTGAGAGAAAAAAGATGAAGATACAGAGGAAACCTTATATTTTTACTATAAGATGTTGAATGAATTGACAAGTAGAAGAAAACTAACATTTTTTTTGCTCAAAAAACTTTTGAGTAGGTCAATTAGAAAGAACGACGGCAGCAGTTAAACAAACAAAAGTGAATGGCAAGTCGTTGAAGAAAGGCGCTAGTGGCAAGATGGATCACATCGACAAGTGAATGCCACAAACGAAGTAGAGAAGAATTCTATTAGACTAGGTACCGTAAGGATTAAATGATATAATAAGTTCATGGAAACATTTAATCAATAAAGAGTTTATTTATTATTCGTATATCAAATGTTGTCCTATTTATGTTCATTTCTATTAAATATATGATAAGCAAACAAAAGTCTAAGACTATTAGTTTAAACTTTAAAATCATGCATATGATGGACAGATTATGCGGAAGACATAAATCTTAAAGATAAAAGTTTAAATGATAAAGTCCACAATTGAGAGAGTAAAGTTGGGCGTTTTATTTATATTAAGATTGTTATATTGTCTATATCCTTAATGAGAGATGACTTGTCTTGGTCATCGGAGTAGGACTCTACGAGTAGAAATATTAGTATACTGTCATTGGTGATATATTGGATTGGGTCAAAAGTTAAATTGATTTAATTAATAATTTTGTTTATTTAAATTAATTCACTTTTAACAATCATATGTGTTATGTCTAAGTCTTGAAATCAATTAATGGGCCCGTATTCTTGATTTGTGTCTTTTGATGTACCAAAAGGTGATATCCTATTTGATGATGGTACTTATACTGATACATTGGAGACATAACTCTTGATTAATGTTGACCTATTATTAATAAATATGGAATCTATAGCCCTTTTGTATAGTTGATGATATTTTGTTATAGGCATTATCCTATCATTAAAAGACTGGGGCGCTTAGTGGGTGTTTGGAAGAGTGGTGGGAACCACTTTTACTGTAGCATGTGAGAGTTTACACTGTAGCAATTTTTTTTATTATTACCGTAGCATGTGAGAACTTTTTACTATTCATAACTGAGTTTGTAGTGGGAACTGAGTGGTTCCCACCACTGCCAAACACCCCATTAATTGTTTAGATACATAAGTGTAATCGAATAGTATACTATTTAGGGATAGTAATTATTCCAATGATGAGATAATAGAACAAAAGATAAAAATAATCAGGAAGGTAAAACGAAATTTATTCTAAAGCGAACTATGAATATTTTATATGGATGTACACATTAGCAGATATGTCATAGACGATTAGCTTATTGAAGCTATGTAATTTTATATAATTCGAGAGTGCAAATCTAAGCTTTTAGTGGAGTAGTGTTAGTGTTAATAATTATAAAATATATGTATCTAAGATATGTTATTTTAAAATTATAGGAGCTTGATCTATATATATTCATAAGGTCTCTTTTGCTAGCTCATAATAATTCTTATAATGATACAACATGTTTTTCTTACATATTGGTGACTTATGTTAATTATTAGATTGGTTGAAATTCGAATGATTGGATTTAATAATTTATATTAGTTTATTGATTGAATTAACTTCGTGAATTAATTCAAGGCAAACATGTTGAATTATTTAGATATATTTTATTTTATATGAAATTATCTGTATATGACTATTTTAATAAGATAACTTCTTTATTGAGTTATTTAAATTAAAGCTGAGGCTTTATCTAAGATTCTTGTGTGAAATAAGATATTTTGAGATTTTTAAATTTTTGCTCGGTCGGCAAGTCAGTGGAGCCGGTTTGGTAGGCTGATCTTCCACATTGGCAAGCCGAACATGTAATAATCTTGTTATGTATTTTTGATGTGTTTTTTAATCAGAAGTTGATCTAGACTTAAATGTTGAAGCCTAATTTAATAGAGATTGACCATTCGACCACTATATAAAGGGAACTATTTTTCATTGTTCCTTAGAACATTTGATAAGTAAGAGTGAGTAATCTAGTAAGAGAAGCTATGAAACTCCTAGAGAGTTATTGTTCAACATCTCGATCCTTAGCTTAGTTCTCTCAAGTGGTTGGAAGGAGAGTTACCGGAGGAAAGACTACACGATGTGCAACGACCCACACTCCGATTGTGAAAAAAGAATAACAAGGAAGACCAATTGATTAAGACTATTCTGAAACGCTCTTCTCTATTTAGAATTTCTATAGTTTTCGATATACAAAAGAGATAGTAAGATCTGTTATTAAATTATGTACTTAGCATGTTAAACTTGTTATTTAGAAAAGACTTTAATTTAAAAAATTTTAAAATTCTGATGCGTATCATTTTCCAACAAATTCCACCAAAGAGAGTGAGTCCAATAAGCTAACTTAGCCATCAAGAAATGCTATGGATAGCAACATTGTTTGGTCTTAAAAGTTGAAATCTGAAATAATCTCAAATATAAGGTTATTGTAAGTAATAAAACTCGATAAATCTGAGGTTAAACCCACAAGAAAAACTATTATTAAAGTCTAAAATATTTGTAATATTAACTATTTATTTATTTTTAAAGCCAAAAAATATGTGATTAAAGTTAAAGTTAATTATTTAGAAAATATTTACAATATTTACACATTTTTCAGTATTTTTCCATTTTCAGAATTTTACGATTTTTAGAATTTTAATAACAAAAAATGGAGCTTAACTTAAAATAGAACTTTAATAATAAGTTTAATTAATTCAAAATAACTAAAAATAAAAAGGCTAATAACAACTACTTAAAAAAGATACAATAGTAATTATAACAACACTAAGGTTCAAAGGTTTTGTTCCAACAATTAACTTAAACATATTTTTAGTTTTTCTATTATTTAATTGGTTGAAGAATATATTATGCTATCCTATATCAACAATAAATTAAGCATTACTAAGCATTTATTGTGTCATTTCATGTCTATAATATAACAAAAATTGAACTTAATAAACAAGCATAATTTTAACATTACTTAACTAAACGAACAAACAAAATAATAAGTTAAGCATTTACCGAGCCCATGCTGATCAAAGTCTTCCCAAGTATTAATGTGTCGGTCTATATTGTCGAAAAATTAAAACCAAAATTTTGTCTGAATTCTAGCTAAAAAAATACTAAAATCCCAAGTTTTTAAAGAAAATAATTTTGCATTACAACATTTTAGAAAACAAAGAAAAACTAAAATATTTAAGGTAATTTTGTCATAATGTCTCCCTCTCTCCTTGGTTAAAAAGAGAATTAAAAAGACTTATTTAAAATAACAATCAAAATATTATTGAGCATAAATTTTACAATATAAACTGAAAATTATTTCACATAAAAAAAACTAAAAACTAAACCATTAAGGAAATAGTGATTTTCCTACTTAAGGAGGGATGCAAAACTACGAGCTGAGAACTTGTATCTATAGGCAAAATTTGCCTAATGTTTACAATTTTTTTAATTTTTTTTACCATTTATTTTGATAAAACAGATACAACTTGTGCAATTTGTATTTTTTTATTATTTTTTTCTTTTTTCTACGCTGTAACTACCTTAAGAACCTAAAATTTTCAATGAAATCTACTACTTCTCGAGGCTGGATGAACAGAAGCGAAGCAATCTCATGCATCAAACGCATGATCAGACGGCCACGAATTAATGCAAAGCATGGGACCAGTGGAACCTTGTGGGGTTAAAGCTAGGAGAACCAAGAACTATCGGATTTGCATCTGAACAGACAGGATCTTAGATTCACTGGCTTCAGATGAAAACACGCTTACTCAATCGGACAAGCTACATAGGTGGTAGGACCCATTGACACGAATGTGCTGGTGCGTGAGTGACGTGCTAACATGCGTCACGTAATCCAATGGCCTTGGTTTAATTGGCGATTGATATGACAAACAAGAACGCACCACGTGTCCTTGATATTTAATATTTGAAAATTTTTTAAGCATTTATTGTCTGATTTTGCCCTTCTTGTGCCGTTTTGTTTTATTTTTCTACCAGATTTTAAATTTAAAGACAAAAAATTAAAACAAAATTAATTATTTTACAAACATAATATTTACAAAAATTTTAAAAATATCTATTTTACATTAAGACTCACAAAAGCACACCAAAAATAATTACAATCTTTTAAAATTTCTGCCCCTTTCGATTTGACATAGATAAAATTTTTAAGACTTGAAAATATTTTTAAAAATTACTAAAAATGTTATAAAACATATTTACAAACTTAAAACACATTATAAAGCATAGTAAGACTCAAAATAAAATTATTAGACATTATTTATATGGTTTTAATTTACTTCAAACTAAACTAATATTTTACATATTAAAACGATTTTAAAAATTACCAAAAATTATTACTAAACATAAAAACATATTAAAAACTTTATTTTAAATATATTTTATACAAAGACACTAAAATACTATTTAACACACAAATGCTTTGAATAAAGGATTTAACAAGAAATATGAATGCAAAATAAATGATTTTAGCTTTAAAAATTTGCATTTGCTAAGTCTCACCAAACTCCAATTCCCATTAAAGGAAACATGGTGGCGACACCAAGGGAAGAAGAGGAGGCAATGCAAGAGGTATTTTTCCATTTCAAAATCTTCTATAATTTATTTCTTAGTATGAGAAATACTGAACACAAAATAAAGAAGAAAAGAAAAGAGAGAAGAATAGGCGAGAGTTTCACATTATTGTTGCAAAGAAAACATATTTCATTGAATAGACTATTAAAGAGGGGCATATATAACCCTATAAGCGGGAATAAAAGATTAATCTACCCTTACTAATAAATAGAAATAGCCAACTCTAATAACCTACCCAAATTCTAATATAAATCCGAATAATTCTTAACACTTAGGACTATAAGCATGTTTATTTTTTTTTTTTTAATTTCTTCCAGAGAGCTCCGTTGAGTGTTAGATTTTCCCTATTGTGCAATAGAGTACTACTAGGTAGACCTCTACGGCTGGGTAGAGTTTTTTTTATTGTCGTTTTAATTTATCCGTTTGCTTTTTTAAAGCACTTTTATTTTATATTATATAATGTTTTATAATATAAAACCAAATTATTACTCTAACCAACAATAGAGCTAAGAGTATGAACTATTGTCATTACAGTATGACATTATCTTAAAATACAACTATAATGTTTTTTTTGGGTGTAATAGTTATGATTTTTGCGATTGTTGATTTTACGGTCATTTGCTTTCAATATTTTTGTGTGGCTACTAACTTTTTTTTTTTTCATTTTGTATGCAAGCTAAAGATATTTACTAGCTTAGATTAATTTTGAGCAGAAAAAAAAAAACTTTTTGTGCAAAATTAGCATGGGATATTTGGGAAATATTGTGATTAAAAAAAAAACTCAACATGCATAAGCTAGAGCGTTTGTGGGAGACCTTATTTAAAGATGGCTACTGACATTTTTTTAAATGATTGGAACCCTTAAAAAAGTATTTATATATATATTTTTTTCCTTTCGAACAAGAATTTGCGTTAGTGAAGACACTTTTTTTAAATTATTAGGACCCCTAAAAAAGTATTCATATTTTTGGTCTTTTGAACGAGAATTTGTATTATAACTACTAATATATGTTTCTGCAAATTGTTCAATTGATCAGATATGAAAAATCTATGAAAACTTTTTATATGAGAACTATTACGGTAAACATGCGTATTGTTATTTTTTTCCAAGTGTATGTTAGAAAAACAAGTGCGTAATGGAATTTTAAAAATTTTTAAACAGAGTATTTTTCAAAACACAAGTTTGGTATGCTATATACATAAATTAATCAGATCTTACTAACCTTTTATGCTGAAGAGCTTGTGTAATCTTTGAAGAGAAGAACATTCCAGAAGAGCCTCAACCAACTGGTCTTCTTTGCTATTCTCTATCCATGATCAAAGTATGTATGTAGGCACACGTCGTACAGCTCTTCCACCGGTGACTTTTCTTCCAATCAATTGAGAAGACCTAGAGTAAATGTTCGTAATTGTGAATAAAAGCTCTCAAGGAGTTTTAGAGTATCTAACACGATAGTACTTACTCTCTACTTCTCAACTGATCTAAATAACTGAGAAAACTCACTCCCTATTTATAGAGGTCGAACCTAGGGTTAGTCATTATTAGATAAGGCCTCAAAAATTCAAATTTGGATCAAATTCTGCTAGAATCACGTCACAAACAAGTAATTAGATTATCGTTAGATCGGCAGACCAAACTAAAAGATTGACCTGTCGAACCTACTCCATCGACAGGCCGAACTAATTGATCGGCCTACCGAACTTGCGATAATATGATCCCTAAGAATCTTTTATTTTCCACCTAAGATTCTATAGATAGAGCCTTAGTTTTAATTCAAATAACCAAATAAAGAAGTTATATGATTAAAACATTCATATTTGGATAATCTCATAGAAAATAAGATATTCCTAATAATTCAACAAACTTATCTTGAATTAGCTCACAAAATTCATTTAACCGATAAACAAACATGAATTATCTAATCCTATCGAATTTTAGCCAATCTAATAATTTAACATATGTGACCAATTTATTCGAAAAGCACGTCGTATTATTACAGGTTTTGTTATGAGCTCGCAAAAAGGACATGACGGACCTATATAGTTCAAGTTTTGATAATTATAAAATATAATATCCCAGATACATATTTTATAATTATCAACTCTAAGGTTACTCCACTAAAAGCTTAGGGCTGCACTTTCGAACTATATAAATTACAAAACTCCAAATAAGCTAAGTGTCTATAACATATCATCATGTATCGTATCCCCATAGGATATTATAATCAGCTTAAAGATAAATTCTATCTTACATTCCCGATTATTTTTATCTTATATTCTGTTATCTCACCATTGAAAAACTTACTATCTAAAGACAGTATACCATTTGGTTATACCTATGCATCCAAATAGTTAAGCGCTCTAGTCTTCCAATTATAGGATAACGCTTATAATAGAATATCATTGACTCCAACAATGGAGCAATGGATTTCATATCTATGAATAACAGATCTACGCTATCAAGAGTGATATCTCCAATATACCAGTATGCACACCATCACAAAGTCAGGATGTCACCCTTTGGTATATCAAAAGACATAAGTCAAGATAACAGGCCAATTAATCATTTCAGGATTAAGAAACAACACATATGATTGTCTAAAGTGAATTGATTTACACAGATAGAATTATTAATCTAAATCAATTCAACTTTATGTCTCGATCCAATACATCATCACCTATGACAATGTACCAATGTTTCTACTCGTGGACTTCAACTCTGATGGCCAAGACAAGCTATCTTCTGTTAGGGATGTAGACAACATAACAATCTTATCATGAATGAAATGCCCATCTTTATTCCCTCAATTGTGGAACTTATGATTTAGACCATCACCTTAGAATCATGTCTTTGCATAATCTGTCCATTATATACCTGATTCTTAAAAGTTTAAATCGATAGTCTCAAACTTTTTTTTACTTATCATACATCCAACAAATATGAACGTAAAAAGGACAACATTTGGTGTATGAACAATAAATAAATTCTTCATTAATAAAATGTCTCCAAAAACATATTACAACATTTTACTTCTCAGGGCATATATGTCTAACAATCTCCCATTTGCAATAAGTGAGTAAATATGACATATCATATATCCCTATAGCTTCCACATGCCTCTCAAAAACCCTCACAGTTAGTGTCTTTGTGAATGGATTAGCTAAATTGTCCTCAAATACGATTTTACATACAGGAACATGCCCGCTCTCAATGAAGTCCTTTATCACATGATACTTCCAATATATATGCCTACTCTTCTTATGAAATCTTGGTTCCTTAGCATTAGCTATCGGTACAATGTTATCACAATACAGCGATACCGCCTTGTCTATGCCAAAAACTAACTCAAGATCCCTAAGGAACTTGCAGAACCACATTGCTTCATTCGAAACTTCATTAACTGCCACATACTCGGCTTCCATTGTTGAATCCGAAGTGTAATCTTACCTGACACTTTTCTAAACAATGGCACTACCACCTAGAGTAAACACAAAACCAGAAGTCAATCTCCTCGAATCTAGACAAGATTGAAAATCTGAATCAATATATCCTAGAGGTGTTAAATCTTCACCCAAATATACAAGCATATACCCTCGAGTCCTTCTCAGGGACTTGAAAATATGCTTGACCTAACCTAGTAGTTCAGTCTTGGATCCAACTAAAATTGACTTACTATCCCGACCATATAATAAATGTTTGGTCATGTGCAAAGCATAGCATAGAAGAGACTATCCACTGTCGAAGCATAAGGCACCTTCTTCATGTATTCTCTTTCTTCATCAGACTTTGGTGAATCTTTCTTAGAAAGAGTAATTCCAGACCTAGATGGTTGCCCACCTTTCTTAGAATTCTGCATTGCATACTTCTTGAGAATTTTATCTATGTAAATCGCTTGGGATAAAGCTATCATTTTGTTCTTCCTATCCCTAAAGATTTGGATACGAAGAACATATTTAGCTTCACCCAAGTCTTTAATGTTGAACTGCTTGGTCAACTATAATTTGATCGATGACAATGCCCCAACGTCGTTGCCATTTAGCAGAATATCATCTACATAGAGTAGTAGAAAACCCCCTTCCTATCCTTAATGTGTTTGTAAACACATGGTTTGTCCCTATTTTGTTTGAATCCATAAGTCTTGATTACCTGATCAAAGCATGGCTACAAGCGAAAAGGTTTCCTCGTAATCAATTCCTTCCTTTTATGTGTATCCCTTAGCTACTAGTCTAGCCTTATAGGTTTTGACTTTTCCATCTGCTCCTCTCTTACTCTTATAGATCCACTTTTAACCTATGTGTTTTTCCCCTTTGGGAAGATCTACAAGTTCCCAGACCCGATTAATCTCCTTAGACTTTATCTCAATGTTCATGGCTTTTGTCCAGAGTTTTAAAGCTACATCCTCTATAGCCTCTTCATAAGTGTAAAGATCCCTGTCATGTTCATCTTGTTTAATAAAAAAGGCCTCACCGTTGAACATATACCTTTTGGGTTGACGTCCGATCCTCCCACTATGCTGAAGCCCCTTAGGTTGTTGTCTGGTTAGTTTTTCTACATCGATTGGATTGGTTTCTACCAGAACCCTAGAGTGATCGAATCATTCCCCAACTCCTTGAGTACCACTTTACTTCAAGGTTTAAAGTCGTTCATCTAATTTTCCTCAAGGAACGTTGCATTCGTTGAAACCACAACTTTATTTTCCTTTGGGTTATAGAAATAACCCTCTTAGTCCCTTTTGGATATCCTAAAAAAATACAAACTTCCAAATGTGCTTCCAACGTATATGTTTCCTTATACAAGACATGAGTGGGATATCCTCATTTGCAAATATGGTTTAAGGATGTCTTCTTCCTTGTCCATAACTCGTAAGGAGTATTAGGAACCGATTTTGAAGGCATATTGTTCAAAAGAAAACATGCGGTTTGTAGTGCATATCCCTAAAAGGATAAACGCAATGATGAATGATTCATCATGGACCTGACCATGTCCAACAAAGTCTAATTCCTTCTCTTAGCTACGTCATTCTGTTACGGAGTGCCTGACGTAGCCAAATGGGTTAAAATCTCATTCTCTCTTATACCCAGATGTTCATGGGACCACAAACATCACTATGCACAAATTCTAGAATCCCTTCGACCTATTGTCCTTAGACTCGAATGATCTTTTGGTCATTTTGCCCTCCAAACAAGATTCACATTGTGGTATAGATTCCACCTTTAAGCAACTTAAAGGTCCCACTCTTACTAACCTTTAAATCCTATTTAGGCTAATATGACCTAATCGCAAATGCAAAGATAGGTCTTATTAGAGTGAGAATTTTTAAGTCTTTTAGAGTTACTATGAATAACCTCAGTGTTAAGTAGTAAGTCCATTTTAGGTTTGATAAAATATAGATTGTTTTGCATCTATCCATTGTATATAAAAGATTTGTTTTTACGAATCACCACTTTATTATTAAAAGAAACTGAATAAGAGTCTTTAAGTAAACAAGCTACAGATATTAAATTCCTTTTAAGTCTAGGAACATAAAAACAATCTCACAAAACTAAAATCCTATAATTATCAAAATGAAGATGGACATCTTCCACTGCTTCAGCTAACACCAAGGATTTCCATTGCCTATCCAAAGCATGAAGTCTTCATGCAACAGACTTCTCCTTTCTTTGAACCCCTATAGAGAAACACAAACATGATTAGTTGCTTTAGAATCTATGACCCAAGTGTCACTTGATTCCTCAACCAAAACAAGTTTCAATAACTAGAAGATTGTACCTACCTCCTCGAAAAAAGAAGTCCTTGCAATTCTTCTTGATGTGCTCGACCTTCCCACAGAAACAGCACTTTAGCTTCTTCGAATTCTTCTTTTTCTTCTTTTATTCTTGTCATTTGCCAGAATAGAAGATTTTCCATTCTTAGTCTTTTGCTTCTTTCCATTCTTTGAGTTAGGATTGGAACCGGATGCAGCCGCCAAGTTGGCCTCGCCAACCGCAGGAGTTCCCTTGATTAGATTTTCGAACTCTTGTAACTGCTTCATTAGCTCTATTAAGGTCACATCCTATTTATTGCTCAAATTGTATGAAGCTCTAAACGGGATGAACTCCTTTAACAAAGTCTCAAAAACTATAGTCATCTGTGACTCGGCATCGATATCACCTTCATGGGCTTAAGCCTCAGTGAGGTAGCCCATGACTAACATCATATGCTCCTTCATAGGCGTCCACGGCTTTTGTTTGTAGTTCAAAAGTTTTCAAAGTGCCTCTTACCGTTTTGTTATGGCTTGACCTCCAAACATGTCTTCAAGATTATCCAAGATATACTTCGCAGTCTCATAATCCTCATATTGAGCCTGCATCATGTTATTCATGCTAGCCATAACATAACAATGGGCCTAATCATTAGCATCTTTCCAGTGATTATATGCTTGGATTTGCTCATTAGAGGATTCTCCGGTAGGTTCGGGAGGACACGGTGTCGTCAGCATAAATTTTAGTTTCTCAAAGGCAAGGACGATATGTAGGTTCCTTTTCTAATCATTGTAATTCTCACTGATTAATTGGTTTTTATCAAGTATCAAGGATAACGCGTTTTTAGACATTTTAATCTACAATAAAGAATCATATATCAAACATAAGCAAGCATACCATAACAATTTAGTAAGATAACACAATCAAGTAAACAGCCAATTGTGTTTATGTGTTAAAATCTTGAAAATATCACAACCTTACAACAATAATTCCTAACTAAGAATTCAACAAGCCACCTAGGGAGACTTGCCAAATTGAATTAGGAATACGGATCCTCTCTGATTAATATATGCCATCCAGAACTCGTTCGAACCAGCATATATTAATAATCGTTTTCTTTGGTCATTAATTTTATTAATAGTGCTCCTAGGGAAGGTTAATAATAAAATTAACATGAGTGTAAAACCATCGTTTCAACTATTTTATCCATGATCTATAATCATCACCTAGGGGTGTGCAATGATGAATCATGCTAAAATAAATTATCCTTTCAGAGATCCAACCTAGTACATGATGAAATCCCTTCCTAGGGGTCGGGACCACCTTGTGCTACCTGTGGACCAACGATGGAGGTCATAGGTCCTCTCTTCAAAAATCTTCTCCCACTCAATCTTTTGTAAATCAAGGTTTTATTTTAAAAACATGCATGAACAATTTTAATGAGCGATGCTCTCTATTATATATGACATGTTATTAACAAACATTGGAAATCATATTATAATGCAAACAAGCAAAGCAATCATGCAAAGCTACAAGCAACATAACAATAAACAACCGTAATGTTATGGTTTCACCCTAGAGAAAAGAAATTAAATATTACAAGAGATTAATCGAAACATGTTATCGATTCTTCATCCTTGAATCTTCAAGTTGTATCCGTGTTCATGTGATATCCATAGTCAAGTCTTTAATCCCGTGTAGATCAAATACTTCACTTTTTTGTTCATTGCAAAATTTCATGTTTCTCAAAATTGTTTCAAAAATAAAATCAAAACTACACTAAAAAAAACACACCTTTTCTGAAAAAAAAATACAACTCTGCCAGGATATCGATCTGTGAAATCGGCCTGCTAGTCATGAGCCATCGGTCTACCGAACTGCCTACCACCAGAGTTGGTTGAATCTTGCCCCATGGACCACCTGTTGAAGTGAAGGTTTGGCCTGCCGGTCTACAACCATCAGCTTACCGATCCTGAGGGTTCGGCCTGCCGACCGAGAAGATTTCACAATTTCCAAAAAATAGTTTTTACACAGCTTTTCAATCTTATTTTCAACAATTCAAAAACATAAAAATTTAGAGACTCAAGAGAAAACAATGGAACCACTATCATCTAACTTTTAGATATGTCTTCACTCTGAATGATTATTTAATTACAAAAATTTTTATAAATTTAGAATAAAATAATAATTCCTAAACGGTAATAATAAACCACCATCTAATTGCATGAAAAACTTAAATACACCATCTAACCTATAAGGAACCATAACTGACATTAATTAATTAATTAATTAATAATTCAATAATAATTTAATCAACCATAATTAATTAATAAACATTTACTATATAATCTCATGACAACATATATATATATATATATAGAAACCCTAGAGTGCTACCTTTCTAAAAAAAATAAATTCAAGTATAGGAGAGATCAAGATCATATAATTTATATATATAGTATGATTACAAACTTGTAAATTTACGTAAAAACCTGGCTCTGATACCAATTGTTGAAAAAACAAGTGCACAACAAAATTTTAAAAGTTTCAAAGCAGAGTATTTTTCAAAACATAAGTTTGGCATACTACATGCATAAATTAATCAGATCTTATTAACCTTTGTATGCTAAAGAACTTCGACAATCTGTGAAAATAAGAACATTCCATAAGAGCTTTAATCAACTGGTTTTCTTTGCTATTCTCTATCTACAATCGGAGGGTGTGTAGGCATACATCGTACAGCTCTTCCACTAGTAACTTTCCTTCTAATCAATTGAGAAGACCCAGAGCAAAGGTTCGTGATTGTGAACAAAAACTCTCAAGGAGTTTAGAGTATCTAACACTGTAGTACTCATTCTTAACTTCTTAACTGATCTGAATAATTGAAAAAACTCACTCTCTATTTATAGAGGTTGGACCCAGGGTTAGTCATTATGAGATAAGGTCTCAAAAATTTGAATCTGGATCAACTTCTACTAAAATCGCGTCAAAAACATGCAATCAGATTATCGTTAGATTGATAAGCTGAACTAGAAGATTGACCTGTCGAACCTACTCCATCGATAGGTCGAACTAACTGATCGGCCTGCCAAACTTGTGATAATATGATCCTTGAGAATCTTTTATCTTTCAACCAAGATTCTATAAATAGAGTCTTAGTTTTAATTCAAATAACCCAACAGAGAAGTTAACTGATTAAAACAGTCATAGCTGGATAATCTCATAGACAATAAATATTCCTGATAATTCAACAATTATATCTTGAATTAATTTACAAAATTAATTGAACTGATAAACATACATGAATTATCTGATCCTATCGAATTTTAGCCAATCTAATAATTTAACATAAGTCACCAATTTATTAGAAAAGCACGTCGTATCGTTACAGAATTTATTATGAGCTAACAAAGAGGACCGAATAGACTTATATAATCAAGCTGCAATAATTCTAAAATATAATATCCTAGATACATGTTTTATAATTATTAACTGTAACGCTACTCCACTAAAAGCTTAGAACTGCATTCTAGAACTATATAAAATTATGAAGCTCCAAATAAGCTAAGTGTCCATAACATATCATAATGTATCGTATCCCTATAGGATATTCATAATCGACTTAAGGATAAATTCTATCTTACCTTCGCGATTATTTTTATCTTACATTCTGTTATCTCACGATTATAAAACTTACTATCCAAAGACAGTATACCATTCATTTACACCTATACATCCAAATGGTTGAGTGCTCCAGTCTTTCAATTACAGGATAACACATATAAAAGAATATCATTGACTCCACCAATGGAGCTATAGATTTTATATCTATGAATAACAGTTCTATGCTATCAAGAGTTATGTCTCCAATATACCGATATGCGTACCATCACAAAGTCAAGATGTCACCCTTTGGTATATCAAAATACATAAGTCAAGATAGTGGGCCCATTAGTCATTCAGGATTAAGATACAACATATATAATTGTTTAAAGTGAATTGATTTGCATAGATGAAATTATTAATCCAAATCAATTCAACTTTATGTCCCGATCTAATACATCGTCACCTATAAGAATGTACCAATGTTTCTACTCCTGGAGTCCAACTCCAATGGCCAAGACAAGCTATCTCTCATTAAGGATGTAGACAACATAACAATCTTAGCATGAATAAAGTGCCCAACTTTATTCCCACGATTACGGATCTTATGAATTAGACCATCACCTTTAGAATAATGTCTTCCATATAATCTGTCCATTATATACCTGATTCTTAAAGGTTTAGATTAATGTCTTAGATTTTTGTTTGTTTATCATACATTCAACAAATATGAACGTAAAGAGGTCAACATTTGGTATATGAACAATAAATAAATTCTTTATTGATAAAATGTCTCCAAAAACATATTACAACATTTTACTCCTTAAGACATACATGTCTAACAGTGTAAAAGATGTAATTATCAAAAGTTATTGGATAGTAGAACTGAATATTATTGATCTCTACAATGGGTAAAGAATCTCTACTATGTAATAGAGACTAGAGTACTTTAATTTTAGGTGTCACAAAAAAACTCTAGTCACTAAGACGATAGATTTTTATTTATAAAATTTTTAACTTTTTTTCATTAAAGCGCAAATTATCAAGGTTTTAAAATGGTTTTACTAAATAAGCAACTTCTTTCATTAAATTTTTAGGATATCTACTGCTCAGTAGAGAACATCTATCGGTGATAAACTAAATCTTGAAGATATTGGCATGCAATAGAGTAATTCAATTTATGAACCGTTAACTATTATATAACTTAATAAACTTTGTTAAATCCAAACTTTTCATCAAAGCACTTGAAATTTTATATCGTGTTGATTTTTTGGGCTAAGAATTTAAAATTACCTGACACAACGACTCAAAGCATTAGCATTTAAATTGTCTCGTCAACTTTTTGCATAAAGAACTTCAACAAAACACTAGCAATCAAGGCGATGGATATTTCTAACTAAGTGAACTTATTAACTTTTTTTTTCCCATTGAAGCACCTACTATTAAGGTTTAAAGGGTTTTACTAAATTAGCAAACTTGTCATTAAATTTTTGAGGATATCGACTACTCATTAGAGACCATCAACAGATGATAGAACTGAATATTGAAGGTCTACACTATGGTGAAGAGAATCTCTATTCTGTTGTATAGTAATCCCTTTAAAATTTGCAATATTTCGTTTCTTTAAGGTTAACATAAATTTATCTAAAAGAAAGGTTTAACATAATTAACGATACCAATATCGGAAGCTTTGAAATTCGTTCATATATCATTACACTTTGCAATTCATATACAAATTAAATTTGGGAATAAGAACAAAGAAAATTTTTATGGAGGATCATCCTCGAAGAGAACTTTATAGAAACGTTTTCTTTCTAACCTCCTAGGTTGTCTCCCTCCTGATCATCAGGATCAAAATTTTCTGAGTGTTGATCTTTGACTTTATCCAATCTACCCAAAACCAAGCCTTTCTTTCTCTTCTTCTCCATATTTTCCAAATAATGCCTTCGATTATACTCGTGAAGACCCTCCTGCATCAATTCGCCAAATTTCTCCTTCACCACCACCAAAGGATCTTTATCAATCAGCTCCGACCCTTTATAGCTCTCTCTAAGAAGAACAGTATAGATCTGATACTTATTCGAAACGTAGAATATCCCAGGGTGTTTGAGCAACAAAACGTTCAATTTGTCTGGCCATGCAAACTCTCTCCTAAAATGTCCAAGCTTCAAAATTGATGCTTTCTTCCAAAGCGTCAATGACAATAGCTCGTGCACCAATCCAACTGTTCTCTTCTCCATCTCCTTGGATCCCTCAACCAGCTCTTTAGGGTCCAAGTACGGCGAAACATAAGGAGTTGAATTGAATTCGCAGAATATTTCCCATGACTTCACCCAAGTGGAAGGCAACGAGCACGAGAAACATGGCTCAACACCCTGCTCCCGAGCTGCAGCCTCAACTGATGAAACTGCCAAGTCAGAGTTCCACGACACCAGCTCGATCTCCAATGAACTCCTCCTCCCGCCATAGTTGACAACGTGAAACAAATTGGAATACTTTGGCAGAATCCTAATAAGGTAATCGTAAGGGGAACCAAAATTCCTCTTCAGCCCATTGAGTTTCACGACATTCAATCTGTGATTCAAGCTCATCATCAGTAGCTTCGCCACTCTCTGAACCAACGCCGGCTCCATCATATCCTTCACGGTTTCTTCCTCCTCCAACAAAGCCATCATCCTCTTTGTCAGCTGACAGTAGTACTCGTCGTCGCAGTGGAGAAAGACCTCAAAACAACAAGGGTATTTTTTTAAGCCAATTGAGAGCTTTGCCTTGAAGGTCAAGGGTCTTGAACTTTTTCTGAAGGTATTTTACTGGCACTACCCCATTTGGGTAGCAACGAATTATGTTTTTTATCTGGTTATCGACTATCCATCTGCAGTTTCTAGAGAGAGCCAATTCGAGATCCGGGTCCTTCTTCATCGACCAGAGTGAAAAGCTTCGACAAAGGTATTGAATGGATGGTAAAACACAGAGATTAGGATTCCAATGGCATAGTTTTTTTGCGTACATTTTGATTTCCACTTGACTCTTCTTTATGAATAAAAGTCCTGTTAAACAACATGATACATCAAAATTAAAAACCTTAAAAACTACAAAAAATTGAGCTGCTACAGTAAGAACACGATATAGAAATTTTTTCAGGTAGGCATTTTAACAAACAGAAGGTGAACAAAGCGAATATATATATATATATATATATATATATATATATATATATATTAGAATGAGCAAATTTGAACGACCAAGGATAGACAGTGACCAACAATTGCAGTCAATGGCCAATTATGGAACTTCTCTTCTGTTAATTCTTTTGTTTTTGTTTTCGTTTTTTTGTTTTTTTTGGTTAATTTTAAACTTACTGTTCGGGGTGGCTGACAGGTCTCTGCGCTCGGTGCTGTGGATACGAACATAAAGCAAAGTTACCTTCTCAACAAGGTTTGTTGTTACCTTCTCTGCGTACTTACAAGTTTTTGTTCCTATGAATCAACATGGTAGGTTCTTCTACGCTCCATAACACATCCATTACATCTTAAAACATGCCTATCAAGCGTATGTCTACACAATGTAAGCAAAATACAAAAGACATTGGTGTAATTCTCTCATTAAAGATAATAAAAAAAATCAAGTACTATTGCCTTAACTATAATCTTTTCCTTGGAAGAAAAAAAAACTTCATGGCCATGTAATTTTTTAAAAAAACGAATTGTTGATGCTCTTGTAAAATGGAGTTTTTTAAGCATATTTCAAAAAGTACACACAAAACAAGTAGTTTTTTGTACAAATATGAAAAGCTAAAAAATAAAGCCTTATTGTACATTCTTTCAAGTCCTACCCTAAAAATCTCTTAAAAGAAAAGGCAAAAAAAAAAAAGCTTTTTTAACCATATAAGATTTGCTTAGTTTTTTAAAGGAGCTTTTTTCTTTTCTTTTATAAAATTTTAAAATAATAGAATTAATCTGACCTTAACTTTAGCTTAGTATTTTATTCTTTAAAATTTAAAAATTCACTTTATTTCTTGAATTTTCAATTAGTCTATAACCATTTTCTTAGAATTTATGTTTAAAACCAATGGGAAAACAGGGGTTTAACTGCAGGTAGGTAATCTTCTTCAATTGTTTTGGCAAATGTGTTAAAAGAAATGCAAGTCAAATGGTCTTTTTGGGTATGTTTTCAATAAAAAAATTCTGACATGAGAAATTGACCCTATGTTTGGCTGAGTGGTGGGAACTCGGTTCCCACCACAAACTCGGTTATAAACAGTGTAAAGTTCTTATATGCTACAGTAACAATAAAAAAATTACTACAATATAAAACTCTCATATGCTACAGTAAAAATGGCTCTAACTATTAGTTTCCACTACCCTTCCAAACACCCTGATACTAATGAGTAAAATAAGAATCTTAAAGTTCAAGAAATAAAAAGCAAGTTACTAAGTGGGTGTTCGTAAGAGTGGTGGGAACCATTTTTACTGTAACATGTGAGAGTTTTACACTGTAGTAATTTTTTTTATTGTTACTGTAGCATGTGAGAGTTTTTTACTGTTTATAACTGAGTTTGTGGTGGGAACTGAATGGTTCCCACCACTGTCCCATAAAATTCAAGGGCATAGATGAGATACACTCCCAAAAAATATTAATAAAAACTTAACAATATGTTATTAGCTCGATCGTTCAGACGTAAATCCTTCAGAAGCTAGAGTAATTGCAATTCCTTTTTCTTTTTCTTTATTTATTTTTACTAATGCCACAAGCAATGAGATGGGTGGAAACAATTTTCACCGCTGTGAGTGGTTTTAAATGAGAAAACATTTGACCTTAAAAAAAGAAATCAAGCAATCCGATTGTTTTACTTATTTAATAACTCTCGGTGAATATCAAACAGATACGGGTGGAAAGTTCCTCCCCCGCCCGCCCGCCCCCCCCCCCAACATTACACGTGGAAGGAAATTGTAGTATATAATGTTTTTTTAAAAAAATAAATTATAATAAATATTAGGTTTTAAAAATAATATAAGTAAATTGCAACTTATTATGTAAATAATTTATTTACCTCTTATAAATGTACAAATTATTTACGCTGTAAATAGTTATAAGGTGTAAATAATTTGTTTAACTTTTATTTATAATATAAATAATTCTTATTTATACAATAAATAAATTATTTAAATAATAAATTTATTATTTATTATAAATACTCTCAAAGCCAAATATTTACCTCGAAAAATTTTAAAAAACATGTTATTTCCTCCCTCCTTCCCACATAGAAACAGAGCATTTGTCCAGTAATTATTTATTTATATTATTGCCCTTCTGGCTAGAAAGTGGCCCTGCTGAAAATTACCATCAACCACTACTCTTTTTTGTTATTATTATTACTTTAAATTTATTTCATGAAAAGTAAAAAGGACACACGCACACAAGGGCAACTCTAGTGTGTCAAAATACTTGACAGCAAGACAACTATCTTGAATGTTCGAGCATGGAGAGTGTCATCATGCACAGACGCAGCAAACATAAGCTAGAATTCGGAACAAAAACAAAAACGCAAGGTTAAAAATAAAATAAAAAATAAAAAATAAAAAAGAAGCGCATTCAACAAATTTAGAGTTATTTAACAGCCGACGATGATAAGTAAATACAACAATGGTGACCACGTTATGTTGGTAAAGTATAGAAGGGTGTGATAACTATCACACCAAAGACCTAAAAAGACGTCACTATTCGGCAGTACAAAGCAAAATCCTACGACTTACAAGAATTCCAACGGCAAAACAGACTCGATGTTTTATTAGACATTCCAACTGAAAATTTCCCGAAACAACATGTAATATATTAACTGATTTTACACTTTCAATTGACAATAATATTACAGAATCCTTACCTCAAATAGTTAAGACATCAAAATCGAATTGAATGGAGCAACAATGCATAGAAGCAAATGGTTCGGTGCTCACATACTTTAGATTAATGAACACTCCGAAAATAAACCCTCCTTATGTGCCCAATGGTCCGACTCCGAAACCACACAAACCATCTGTTTTCGTGCTTCATCTGACTCTGCTTCAAACATGTGTTATCTCTGTGCTTTCCTAAAACAAGAGCACCAAAAGCATCCCCAGGAAGAGATAAAATCTTTCAGACGATGCTAGGTGAGTCTCCTACCCAATTGCAAACCGCACGCGGCCAACGTGTCCTCACGCAGTCCACCAATGGAGCATGCTGCGGAGGCTTGGGTTTAGTGGCTTCATTTTCAGTCCCTCTGGATCCATTTCCACCAGAACTAGAGGACACTGACACGTCTGCCATGTATTCCTCCGGTGTCCACCTTGGCGGAACCGAGACCCTCAGTTTGGTCAATCTAGGTCTTTGCACCGGCGTCTCTCTAGAGATTTGTTGGCTACCATTCAAATCTGACTTCGCAATCCCATTAAAATGGTAAAGATCAAAAATCTTCTTACCCATAAGACCACTTGAATCCTTCAAGCCTCCTAAACTCTTATCCAGATCTAGAATAACCTGCCAGAACTCACTCCATACAATGAACCCCGTGTTACAAAGGTGATCAACCTTCTCCGGTGGAAGTCTTACGTTTGTTTCCCTGAGGACTTGATGAAAGCCTTCCACACTAATGAAACCCCCACCACCACTTTGATCCTGTGCATCAAAAGCTTTCCGAATTTGGGATTCCCTCTGCTCGAGTTCATTCTCATCTTGAACAGAAGTGTCAAGAGCAAATAGCACTGTATAATGGGACTCACTCCCAATAACCCATATTGGCCATTTAGGGCATTTTAGATTTTGACCAACTTTACAGAAATTTAGGGATTCCAGAAGAGTGAGAAAACCAACTTCCACAGTTCTCGATATGCCCTTTAATGACAGGCCACCACCTAAATCCATCCTTCCATCAAACACATTGGGGACTGCCTGACCGCAGAGCAGCAAGTTCACAATTTCCTGTTAAAGAGAATAGAGTAGTAGGTTCATAAACATAGCAGGGGAGAACAACAGACAGATCTATTATTCAAGCACGAAATTGGATAAACAATTTCTTCACTGATACATGGTTATATACCTGAGAGGCATGTCCAAAGGGAGCAGTGACTAGAGGCAGGCTAGGATCATCCCTGTCAGCTTGAACAGAATCCTGCAAATGCAATAATTTTAAAGAATGAGTCATAGGAAGCAAGGAGATCCATTAGCTATGTTTATATATAAAAAATCGAGAAGACTAGAGTAGCAGCCTACTATATTTTTCAGGCCCCTTTATATTGTATTAGTAAAGCGCTAGTGTCCCCCAGGAGTAAGGCCAAAGCATCCAATTTCTTATTTGACTAACCATTCTCCATAAGTCCAATCCGTAATATCATATACATTGTTGAAGCACACAAGACGCTCCACCCCACCTCTTATATTTAGGCCAATAACTAGCAAATAATTCCTCTAAGCTCAACACTTTTTTCATGCAATACACACATCGATCACCATCAACAAAAAAAAAAAAGTCCAGATAGAAAGTTTGGAAAGCTATCACACTAGCATACCAGTCCTCGAGAAAGTAAAGCCGAAATAAGGAATAGCATTGCACCCATCCGACTTTGGAAAACAGAGATCATTGCTTCAAGCTTCTGAAATGCACTTGCTTGTGATGTGTAGGTATTAACTCTCAAAACTTTCTGCAAATCCAAAGCTGATTCAATTGAAAGACCTTCAAGCACTTTCGCTATAATCTGCAGAAGCCTTACAATAATCAGTAAAATAATAATGCCCAAAGACTCTACAAGAAATAGTATTCACTCATATAGTTTGAAATCAAAAGAAACAGAATTTTCATACAATAGCCGCAGGTGCATGAGTGTTGGCCCTAATTCCGCATACCTCATCCTTTGGGCTGCCTTCAGAGTCCTCAAGATTTTGTCCGATAACACTCAAAGTTGCAATGACGGCACTTTTATTACTTCCACATACAAACAATATCTCACCCATGCTTTTAATCAGGGCTCTAGTCAAAACATGATAATTCAGGTTTCAGTCAGAAATTATCACAAGAAAAAGGACAACCATTCATAAGAAACAAGAACCAAAATTCTTGCATAAATTACCATTAACTCATAGCTAACAATCACACAATTTTAGTAAAACATTCCAAATGTGATAGCACAAGAATAGAAATTTTTTAACCCATAAAGTTAACCCGTTTTTTTATTTTTTTTAATGGCCGAAGAACCAATAAGGTGAACCAACATTAAAAGCACGAACCCAAACACTGCTTTAAACTAGCTTTACTCACTGGTTCAAATATGGTCTTCATAATTCCCCTCAAAGAGAGGGAGCGAAAAGAAAGATGGTCTACTTACGTACAAGTGCTATGGATCAGTCATTGGACTTTAAAAAAAAAAAAAGGGACCTTCGAGAATAGGGATGGTGTGTTGAACTTTAATCTAGGTCTAATGAGTCATCTCAGAAATGAAGAGCAATTTCTATCAGTGCTTCAGCAAATGTAAGACTCCATGGGACTTGTTACCGTCAAAATTCATAAAAAGAATGTCAAAATTTGAAAACTTGCCAAACTAACTAAAGATAAAATATAATTTGACGTTGTATAAACACATTATTATTTGAAAGGGAGCATCTAAATCAAATGACATGTTCTCTGTCCTAAAAGGAAATAATTATTTCATTTGCAGTAGAATCAAAAAGAGGAATCAAGTCAAGATTTGTGTGTTAAATACAGAAACACTAATACAGGCCAAAGACAATCAAAATGCTAACAGATGAATATCTTTTTGTTTTAGTAACAAAGAAGAAGAAGAAGCCACACCAAACCCAACCCCTGGTGGCACCAGACAAACAGTCTTTTGCCAGAAGATAGCATTTGCAAGAAGAAGAAGAAGAAGAAGAAGAAGAAGAAGAAGAAGAAGAAGAAGAAGGGGAGAGAGAGAGAGAGAGGATTACTATGTAAATACTAATCACCTTGTTTTTGCAGCTTCAGTAAGAGAAGAAAAATTATTTGATGCAACAAATTGATTTATCGATAAGCTCCTCGAAGCAAAAGCTTGTGGCGTATTTTGTGCAACTTTACCTAATTCTTCTGGGAAGAAAAGAAGGTATTTGAAGACAAATGCCTGCATAAAAGAAAACAACAAATGAGTATACATCCAAAATAAAAAAACTAATTAAAGAATAAAAAAAAAAACTATCAAACCAAGAAATTTAAGGCATTCATCAAGAAAATCTGCTTTCAAAATCAAAAAGAGAAAATCAAATGGACATATATTATCTATGTGATTTTGTTCGCAAACATCTTTAATTTGCAGGAGGAATAAAATAAAGGAAAATTATCCAATGCAGAACAGACACCGAAAACAGCCATCTGTATGTAGGAGGAATGATTGAAAAAAAAAAAAAAAAATAGAGATTCTTTAAGACAATTTGTTCCACAAATTAATCAAGAATGTAGGCGTAGATCCTAAAGCTAAGACTTCAAAATAATTAGCAAACTTTACAAACACATACACATTTAAGTTAAAGTTTCTCAAACAGATTCACTCAAACAAGATTGATTTTCCCAGGACAAATACCAGCCACATAATCCATGTCCCAAGCCACCTTATAATAGTCTGAACTAATAATTTTACACAAGCTAGTCTTAACTACCACCAATTCCTTTAGAATGCAGACTGGAAGATCGTTGGTCACATCTCATTGGCTGCAATTTATCAAACTTCATTAAATGTTAGGGATCGTTTGAGGTAGCTTGTGCTTTTAATTTTAAGCAGTGGAAGTGAAGCATAAGCTCGGGTTTTTTAATTAGTGTTTGAATAGTGTATGAATAAGTGCTCTTTGATTTCAGAAGAGCTTTTGAGCTTGTTTGCTTCAATAAGTCAAAAGCTCTTATTAGCATAAAACGTAGTGTAATTCAATGATATAGATGAAATTCTCAATTCGTTATTCTTAAATATGAGGTCAAAAATGTAAATAAAAAGCTTTTCATCAGTAGGTTTTTCATAAGCACCAAATGGTTGGCTTCTTCCAAAAACGGTTATAAAAGCCAAAAGCACTTTCTTAAGGTCCATCCAAAAGCAGCTTTTGGATTAAATAAGCCAAAAACTGTTTTTTTAAAGCCATTCCAAATAGGCTCTTAATACAAAAGTGATATTTCCCATTCACTCCTTAGGGTACTCCTGGTCACGGTGAAGATCCAATTCCAAAGAGAGTGTGTGCCTGTGTATGTGTGTGTGTGTGTGTGTGTGTGTGTGTGTGTGTAGCAAGAGACACAGAGAGAACGGTATAGGGAGAGGGAGAGGGAGAGAGGGAGACTATAGAGACTCTAGAATACAATCAAGGGCAAGCAATAGCCTACAACCCAATTCCAGCAAAACAAAAACCACAAAAGTACCTATTCAAAGCATAGAACAATCTAATCAACTGCTTTTAATGTAGAGAACATTTGTTCTCTTTTTTAGAGAAATATGAACAGCACCACCATGAAGTAAAGCTATTTTGCAACAATAAAGATCATGAATTTTTTTCTTGTACAGATTGTAATTAATGCTTTTTTAAAAAATAACTCAAACTCTAGTTAAATTGTTGAACAAGAGCATGGTTGGACTAATAAACTAAAATCAACAAAAGTGATCTGATCTAATTGATGAAGATTCTAAGCGAAGTGGCGAGATGAAAGGATGGCTGTATTACATCTCCTGATAAGGTTAACCCATTTGCTCTGCTACACATATCAAAACTAAGTATTTTGTGGTCTCCTTCCTGGTCTATGCTTGTGCCATAACAAATTTCTAAGAATGCATTGAAGTTGTAGCATAATTTGTTTGAGAAATTAACTCTAACCTATGCCGAGCCCTGGAGGTAAGTGAACTTATTCATGGTTAAGCTTTCGTGAAGATTTGAAGGCACATGCTCAAGCAATTAGGAAGTCAGCATTTTTTGGACATGAATTGCCAAGTCTTACATGGCTAGAGAGAAACTAAAAAATTTTTTAGGAAGTTGCAAAGATTAAAAAAATCACTTTGAAATGAGACGGAAAAGCATAGAAAATTTTGAATTGATAAACATTCTGCAGCACTGGGAAATTAGGTAGCTTGAAGATTAAAACAAAGTCGGGAGAAATACAATTGTCTACTTAGCAACTCCCAGTAGGAATTGAAGCTAAAATGTCTCAGTCCACATCAATATACACGGGTCACTTCATGTTAGTTCGTAGAAAATACACAAGATCATAATTCCTCGAAACTATTAGGCATGTTAACTAACAAAAGTTTAGACTCAAGTTACTGTGTTAGTTCATAGCAAACACACAAGATCATAAATTTCTTGAAACTATTAGGCACATCAACTAACTAAAATTTAGAGTCAAGCTGCTGTAAGCTTAGCAACCAACATGTTGAGATAAAAAGAAATTACTTGAATGGCTGCTAAGACACCACAAGGCCCACCTTCATGCTGCACTAATCCCATAGAAGTTTCTGGATCAGGGCTGAACCTATAGAAAATATTCTCACAGATCAGCAATGAAGACCAAGGATTCAAGTTAGATCCTTCAACGTAAAGTGAAAATGCATAAATTCAATGGAGAATATAAAAATTAGATTAACCAGAAGCTCATACCCTGGGTGTCATGGTTTTAGTTTAGAACTGATGATGGAACAGGACAATGTATAAAGAAATGATCTACTACTAGAATACTAAACCTACAAATATATTATGAACAAACTTTAAATTATATATGGCAACCAATCAGCACCTAACACGGAAAAAAATTAGGACAACATTGAAAATGGAAGTCGATTGTTTCACTTTCATCACAAGCGGACATAAATAATTTCTTCCACTTTTCAATTATTTGTTTAGTCAGGTGACATAATGCTAAATACATACATTCTGATATTGGTAAGGAAATAGTTGCAAGTTACAATGAGTTGAGTTATAAGAGACCCTCGGCCCCAGCTTACAGGAAAGGATAAATAAGGTCGTTTCTAGGCAGCAAAACTGGAAGTATTAGACCCACCAATGCATTTGCTTTCATCTTAGAGGGCTCTCAAACTTCCTATAAGACACTGTAAAATATCAAAATACCTAATACAAAACATTCACTTTGTACAAGATCGATCAAGAAAAATCTTTATAAGCAAGGAAAATCATTCTTATTTCGCGGTGGCCATGCGCTCATATATGTTTCAATAACATAAAGATCACAAATGCCAAAGTCCAACCATACAAGTATTTGTGGCCTGGTTGGTTCACAGGTTTAAATAGAAAGTCAAATTTGTATGAGAAAACAATATAACAAAAAGGTTTGAATTGTGGTTCAAACAGTGAACCAAACAGGTGCTTGGTAGGTTTCGTTTAGTCAAATGACATTAAAAAAAAAAAATGCAAGAAGACACCTAGTCCTTAAAATTACATCAAAATTTGTCGTACATAAGAATCTATTTCAGCCGACTGCTAGACCTGCCAACCTCAAATCACTCAAAGAGAAAAAAAAAATATGTACATATATACACACATACATAACACACACACATCGTACATTATGTATGTGTGTGTCGAGAAAATAACAGAATGATAACACCAATACCCACAATAAATTTTTCTGGCAAAAGCAGTCAATTCCTAAAAAATTAGTAAGTCAGCGTATCTAAATAAGTTGGGAGCTAGTTAAATCTCCTTCACAGTGTACACTACAGATTCATATGAACCAAGACATCATATGAAGCAAATTCCATGCAAGCTGACTATGCAAGAAAAAAGTACACAAATTTGCGATCAAATAACAATATTGATCCAACCATAATCTAAGTAATTGCAATCCCCACCAATTAAGAATCAAATTACTTACGAAAAATGTTAGCTTTATCGTTTCAAATAAAAAATGCGAACCTTTTATACAACACGATCGTACTAATTGGCTTTAAACTCACCTAATACCCTGATTACTCCACTGTGCAAGAATTCCCTTTGAGACTTCCGCCCCAAACACCATCGAAAACAGCTCATTCGCTTCCGCTTCCGTCAATTCCCTCCCCAAACTCAAATCGCCCAGGCCTAATTCCTTATCTCTCTTCACAGCTTTGGAATCCGAGCCCGAACCATAAACTGAGACAGTGGAGCGCGAGACCGGTGGCGGAGGAGCCGAATCTTTCTTCTCGGTGGCCAGCAGCATTCGCTTCTCGGCTGCGGCAGCCATGAGCTCGCGTTGTAGCCGGCGGTTCTTCACCTCCGGTGATTCATCCTCCGTCGGAGCAGCGGCCGTAGCGGTAGTAGCCCCTCCTCCTCCTCCTCCTCCTCCTCCTCCAGCAGCAACGGCGTCCCTGGGCTTGCTCCGCTTGGGATCCGGCGGGGAGTTCTGCATGCTCATCCGCAGAGCCATCCGGAGATCCTCGTCCTCCTGATCCGCCATCGGAGACTTCCTCCCAAGATCCGAAGGTGAAGAGCTAGGGTTCCGATTCCGAATTCCGTTTGGCTCAGAATTTCGCAGATCACAGAGAAAGCAGAATTATTTTCTTCCAGAAGAAGCAGAAATTTACAAAATGACAAAAAGGGGCTCTCAACGTTAACCCAGAAGAAGGTTAAAACCGGAAATTAAAAGGAAGCAAAACCTTCGCGGAGGAATTGAAACGGCATCGTACGCCAAATTATTAAACCTCATTTGGTATTATTTTTAAAATAAATAAAAATATTTTTATTTTAAAAAATAAAAAAAATTTAAAAATTATATTAAAAATATTTGTTAAATTTTTATCTTTAAAAATATATAAAAATAGTTTTAAAAATTTAAGAACAAAAACAAACGGCCGTTATTTCAAGAAGCAAATTGTAGGTAAAAATATGAAAAAAGAGCAAGGGTATTTTAGGGAATTAAGGTTTCAGTTGGCCTGTACTTGAAACGACTGGCTATACTTTCCTTCGAGGGAGAGCAAAGAGTTGTCAGTTGAGCTTTTTCTTTCTCGGACGAAGCTTGGATTATTGTTTGGTGGTTCAAGTGACAAGACGTTAGCTTCACGTTTGGTAGAGTTTCGTTTGACTGTGGGAGTTATGTTTGGCAAGAGTGAGAAACCAAGGAAGAGTGTTTAACAATCATGATTATTATATAATATAAAATTTTTATATGTTGTAATAAAAAAATAAAAATTATTATAGTATAAAATTTTTACGTATTATAATATTTTAAACTATCATTATAGTTATAATTATATTTCTTAAACACCCTATCAATCTCTTGTTTGATTAGAAAGGAAAGGAACGGAAACTCTCCTTTCGAATGCACCATTTTTTATCCTTCTACTTATGGAAGTGTTCATGTAATCCATCAATTAAAGGTCCGAAAAGGTTATTTTATTCTTTGGAAAGTTTAGTATAAAATGATAAAAAAATATAGTGTAATGAAACAAATATTTATTAAAAGAAAGAGCAAAACAGCATATTTAGTAAATAATATATCATGAGTAGTATCTCATGAAAAATTGAAAACAAAAACATCCAAATGCTCTCGCCTCTTTATTTTTTATATCTCTCACCTTTTAGTATTAGCATGGTAATACTGTATACATGTGTAAATACAAAAATTCATCGACGACGTGTAAATAAAAAAATCATTAGCTACTTTGTCGACACTAAAGGATCAAAAAATACAGTATTAACATGATAATCCTATATTAAGTATAAATATAAAAATATACTGGTGACTTCGTAGAACTGCCGACTACCGAAAGATACAATATTAACAAAGTAATATTGTATTAAATTGTAAATACAAAAATTTACTGACAACGTGTTAGCAGTAGTGAAATACAATATTAACCTAGTAATTTATATTAACGTGTAAATACAAAACTTCATCAATGACTTCGTTGAACTGCTGTAGCCGAAAAATACAATATTAACCTAGTAATACTACATCAACATGTATATAAAAATTTACCATTGACTTTATCGACACCGTCAACGGTTGAAAAATACATTATTAACTGGTAATACTATACTAACGTATAAATATAAAAGTACATTGATGACTTCATCGGACTGTGAACGGTCAGAAAATACAATATTAACTTAGTAATGTTATATTTATGTGTAAATATAAAAATTCACTAGCAACTACATCAGACTATCAACAGTTGGGAAATACAACAATAACCTGTTAATACTATATTAATGAGTAACTACCAAAAAATGCAAACAACAATAGCAACAAATCTCAAGAAACCTGTAAATATTTATTTTTTTACTAGCTGATCTCAATAAAATGTTTCATTTTTTTTGCTTTTTATTCCTTTTTTTCTTCATTTCTCAGCTAGCTCTCTCCCCTCCCCTTTATCGTCTTTCTTTTGTCCATCGTAATGGTGTCGGAGCTACATATACATAACAAAACTCGAACTTCAAAGGTAAGTTCACCGGTTACGTAAGCAAATGGAGACATCAACCAAGGTTGACGATGGGGAAGATAACGTCCACGTCGCAAGCTTCAATCTAACTCCGACAAGCTCGATCTACTTCTTCGATGCATGGAATTTGTAGATTCTAACTTGTAGTGATCGTCATTGCCACCCGATGATTTCGCTATGACAAATTTCCTGTAATGACCGAGAAAATGTCATTAACAAAACCTAATATTTTATTGGGTTTAATTAATGAATTAACTTTTAAAAATGTAATTTTTGTAAAAGTTGTAATTTTTGTACAAAATTACGATAAAGTTTGAATAAACGGCATTGATTGCATATTTATGAGAAATATGATAAAATGTTGGATATGGTAAAATATAGATTTTATGAGTTGAATTACTTAGAAATCTGTGAATAATATCCATAAAATGAATTTTATGTCACAATTAATTGTGAAATTGTGGTATAAACAAATGAATGACTAGAATGCAATTAGGACACAGAGGCTGTCCGAACCCTAATATGGGGTAGAAAGGAGGCCAGAGCAGTATAAGAATACTGCTAAGTGAAAACACATATACGAAAAATATTATGATTGGCCTCCAAAAGTGAACGAAAAGTAAGTTAAATATTTTTATACAGTCTAAGGATAGAAAATACACTGATTTGACCACGACAGTATAAGAAAAATACTGCGTGATGAAAAATTACACTGTGTGAATTTTGGGCCCAACAAAGTGGACACCCAATTGAATTTGATTGGGCCACCAAAGCTTGAAATGTGGCCCAATAAGAAGAAGACACCTAGGGGTAACCATAAAGGTTACCATGAGTCACCCAATGTGATAAGCATGCATTTAATGCATGTTATCACAAAAATTTCACCCTTTCTCTCCAAGTAACCCACGGCAGCCATTGTTGAGAGCAGCAAGAATATTTCTCAACCTCAAAAATTGTAGAAAATAGCCCCAAAGCAATTTTAGAAGCAAGCTCCAAGGATTTTTACAAGATTAAAGGTAAAATTCCAAACTTTTTATTGAGTTTTCAAGGGGTTTTTCATAGGTTGAAGGGGAGATGTTAACCCATGCTATTTTTGCATGAAAAGGAGGCTTAGAAGCAGATCAAAAGGGATTTCAAGGCTAGAAATCGAAAAGAGGTTATTTTGGTAAGTTTTGGTTTTCAAAGTTTTGAATTTTTGTTTGGATTTTTGTTTTCTCAAATCCATATGAGTTTTTAAGCTTATGGTTGATGGAAATACATATGTATATGATGAGAGACCTGTTTAGATGATGAAATTTTGATTTAAGGTGCAAAATGGCAATTTTTGCATAAAGCGATATTTTTGCAATTTTAGGGTTAAATGGTGTAAAAATGAAGTTTGAGCATGGAAATAACCTGAGTAAGCCATGGAATAGACTCTGCAGGGGTAGATTTGAAGTTTTGAAAAGGGATTTGACAAAAACGTCCAAGGGACTAAATTGAAAGAAAACTTTCTTTCTCGGCAGAAATAGAAAACAGCCAAAAACACCCCTGTACAGTGAGATTTTGGGAAAAGTTAAAACATGAAAGTTGTAGATCTCGATGAAACTGTTAGGCAACACGAACGGTTCATTGAAAAACTCAACCGTTTGTGAGTTTTCAAATTTTCAAGTATTTGTTAAAAGTGAAAATATGGTAAATGACAAAAACGTCATTTTTAAAAATGATTTGAGGTATGGTACTTCAAGCAAAAATGTTTCTTATGAAAAATAGGAATTTTTGATGTAAAGAGAAAATTTTAGCCCCGGGGGCAAAATTGTCACAATTTTTGGTTTAGGGGCTAAACCGTAAAGTTTTATGAAAATGGGGCTTAAGTGTGAAATAAAGGGTTTTGAGCCACTAGGACATTATTTTGAAATTAATGTGTGGCTGTATTTATTTAAAAGAACGAAATCGAGCTTAAATAGGTCAGTAGGGTCACGAAGGGCAAAATCGTCATTTTTGCCCTAATAACTCGAAAGGCTCTAGAAGGCCTTAAGTAAGAAAAGAAAGCGATTAGGAAGATTCTCACTCTTCGTAAGTGACGATAGGGTAGAATTTGACATAAATAAGAAAATTAGTATTTATAGAGTTGTGTATAGTTATACAACTCAGACAATTACGTAATGAACGTTTTGTGATGAAACGTATTG